>QMIH01000301.1:342520-358921 GCA_003987875.1 Clarias batrachus
TTTTTATTCGTGTTATTTAACCTGGTAAAATGCGAAAACGTTTATTGAATATACAGTTGAGAAGATGAAGTGAAGCTAGCTTGTTGTGCTAGCTTGTCGCTAACTTAGCATAGTTTAGCACTCGAGTTTGCGATTTTTCTTGTTTTACCAACTTATAAATTTGCTTTAAGTAGTAATAAACGGTGTCTTAGGTAACCATTTTGAATTTGTATCTTGGTTTAAATCTGTGCAAGAAAGAAATGTGGGAATTTTAAAGCTTTTAAGTTTAAACCAAGGCTAGTTCATTTAAATTTTATGTTTTATTTTCTACTCTAAAAGTTTTATTCTCTGACCTCATATGTTGACACTGAATTTAATTAAACCAAATCAATCAGGTTTATGAGAAAGTCAGGTTAGTGATGCTATAAGCTTTCATTTTAACTTTAGGCGTATTATTTATTTTCTTAAATAGTTTTTTATTTTCTAATCTCAAAGTTTTRTTCTCTGATATGATGACCCTGAATTTTATTTTAATTAAGATCAGTTTTATGAGAAGGTCCGGTCTAGTTAGTGGTGTTAATATATAATGGTGCGGTAGGTTGAAAGTTTATAGAAGTAGTGCTTGAACATAAGATCGTATCAGTTCTATGAATCCGTCCGATCTTTAGAGATCAAATAGATATCGAGCCATCATGAGGTGACGGTTTAAATCTTTTGGATCAGTTTATGGTCGAGATGGCGAGAGAGAGCAAAAGAGATGTGTACAGGCTTCTCTGTATCTAATCTTCCCCAAGTGCAATCTCAAGTGTAAGTACACTACAACATATTATTAAGGTGCATGCATACCTTTTTATATACTGGTAAATTCGTAAACAAAATCTAGCCTGCACATTTTTCTATTCTGTTCAAACTGGATGTTGCACAGACTGCGCACACACACACACACACACACACACACACCAAATACTGTATAGAGGCTGCTCGAGACAAGAAACAGGACTCAAGGTGAATATGTCCAGATAAGAAGCGATGTTTGATCTTGCACGCAATTGTTAGAAAGTCTTGTGTGTTTCAGTATGACTGGCTTTTGTTGAAACGTTGGCTAAATATAGAGTAGGTTTTCTGATAATTGTCTTCGCTCCGTGGTGCGCTCTTATCTCTTGTCGTTCATTCGAACCTTTATTACGCACAGCTTGTTGAATGCTTGATTGAGATACCACATTGCATGAGTTAAACAGTACCGTTTAAAAAAAAAACAAAAAAAACATTTTTTTGTTCTTTTTCTGTTAAAGTACATTATGTCGATTCCCCAAATTTTTTTTTGCACATGCTGAGATTTTATCTTGACATCTGTTTCCCTCTTTCCAGGAGGAATTATTTCACAGTGGCATTAGAGGAAATCTGGATTTGATTGTTCCCGTGCGTGGGCTGAGCTGGAAACGGGTGAATGGAAGTAGTAAGGATGAGTATAAAAGAGAAGCCTTACCTGGCGGACCTCGGGGGCAGCTTCACTGAGGATGCGCCCCGTCCCCCGGTCCCAGGTGAGGAGGGCGAGCTGGTGTCTGGTGATGTGCGCTCATACAGCTTGGGCTTCTACTCCCTCAAGAGTGAGAGCCTTAGGTGCGAGGCCTCCATAGCGACGCCGAGACGGCCCGACCTGGACCTGGGCTACGAGCCCGAGGGCAGCGCCTCACCCACGCCGCCCTATTTGAAATGGGCAGAGTCGCTGCATTCGCTGCTGGATGACCAGGATGGAATCCACTTGTTTCGCACCTTCCTCAAGCAGGAGGACTGCGCCGATGTGCTGGATTTCTGGTTCGCCTGCAGCGGCTTCCGTAAGCAGGACACCGGTGAGGGGAACGAGGAGAAGAAGCTGAAGCTGGCCAAGGCTATATACAAAAAGTACATCCTGGACAGCAACGGCATTGTGTCGCGCCAGATCAAGCCGGCCACCAAGAGCTTCATCAAGGACTGTGTGATGAAGCTGCACATCGATCCGGCCATGTTCGATCAGGCCCAGACGGAGATTCAGGCCGTGATGGAGGAGAACACGTACCCTTTGTTCCTCAAATCGGACATTTACTTGGAATACACCAGGACAGGCGGTGAGAGCCCTAAGCTGTACAGCGATCAGAGCTCCGGGTCAGGGAACGGCAAGGTGCTGCCTGGTTACTTGCCGACGCTGAACGAGGACGAAGAGTGGCGGTGCGAGCAAGAGGCCGAGGAGCACAGCGAGAGCGACCCGACTCCTACCAAGCGCCTCACCCAGAAGCTGCTTTTGGAGACGGCGCCGCAACGGGCAGCTAACACCAAGAGATACCAGGACGGTCGTGAGTACAGGTAAGCGCTTTCATTTCTCCAGATCCGTGTTTAAAAAAATTACGTTGGTTTTTAAAATTTTTTTTTTTACTGATTTATTTGTCTACAGTGAGGTGAGATCTTTACTCCGTGCTCATGCTTAGTTTAGTGCTGTGAAGAGCAGTTCACAAGAGTCAAGGGCACTGGCTTTGTGTAATCTTAAAAGGCTTGCCGCTTTAGGAGCTTTATCAGTTATTTGATATGCGCTGGAACCAGCGGCGAGAGTTCCTACAGTTCTTCGGGTGAGTGGCAAAGGGTCATAAGAAATTATCCTGCCTTGATTTAATGTGACTAGACACAGGTAAGCGCTGCTTTGAGACTCTCTTCCTGGTCTTTCTCCCTTTCTGCCTTATCCCCAGCGAAAACACTGCCCGAGGAGGCACATGAAACGAGAGGTGGAGTTTAGTACAGCCCTCCTGGGGAGATGTGAGGAATTCAGCATGGGTAGAAAGAAAACTAAAGCCTTAAAAAAAAAAAAAAAAAGCTCCGACAGGATGTTGATGGTTCCGCACAGGCGTCTGTTCAAGAGTTGTGGTCATGATACTGGATGTTTTATATTATATATGTATGTATGTTTAATCCCCTGTGTTTTGATGCACAGTAGTAAAAGATGCCTTATTAGTCGTGGCAAAAGTCGAACCATAAAAACCTCATCCACAATTTAAAACTTCCGTTACGCGTTCTTGGCAGTTTCTAAGCGTTCCATGTCAACTCATCGAACACGAATCAACACCAGGGTCATCACCCTTCAATCTCAGAACTAATAACTGTCCAATGGGCGATACCTGCGAGTGAGGGCATCCGTGCAGTCATGGTGTTGCATTGATTGCACCGCTGCCTGCTGTGAGCGGATGCAGATGGGGCGCTCTTTGTCTTCTCTCTGCCCAGGTGTCTCATGAATGGCAGGCTGTTATTCCAGAATAAAGGTTTCCTGTAGAATAGCTTGACGTGTATTCCCTTTTGGCAGCGCGAGCCGGGTTTAATGCTGGAGGAGAAAAGAAAAATGTGTCAAGGAGTAAAGTTAAGGCATGTTAAAGCACCGAGCCTCATGTCTGGATCTCCTTCCCAACACACTTCAATAGGCTTTTGTAGAAGAAGAAAAAAAAAAAATATATATCTGCATATTTTCCGTAGTACGTCCAGGTCTCTTTGGGATTTACTCGCTTCATATTTTATATCTGGGAAAATAACCGTAAAACAGTCTGCTTTTCTTGTAATGCATCTAAGAGAATTATTTGTTGTTGTTTGCGATGAAGTAAATATCTAGATATTCTACGATTTTAGGCTAAGATGAAGCATCATACACATCTGTTCATGTGATCTACAAATCCGTTTCTACTCATCACCAACAGAACCGTTAGACACATCTAGTCTTGGGCTAAAAAAAAGTAACTTAATCTTTATATTAATTTACTTTTAAAAGTAAACGCACCCTCCACCCCCTTCCAACTTGTTCCACAATCATTAAAAAAAAAAGTCTAGGCTATGATTTAATAACTTTCATGCTTGGAAGGAAGTAAAAAGAACGAAAAAAAGACATCCAAGGAAACGGTTAATCATATAGATAGATATATGGACAGTACAGCTGTACTAGTTTACTGTCAAGTCTGATGGTGGTGAAGTTTATTTAAAAATGTTTATCAACCTGTGTGTATTTCCCTTAGCCGCAGTGATTTTTCTGACTTCCTGTCTGAGAGAGATAAACGCCCTTACAGATTGCTAATTACGTTGCTCCAGACCAACTCGGCGGTCAATTCACAGGCTTAAGGATTTGAAAACGAAAAACAGACGAATCCAAGTTACAAAACGTGAAACACTAGATGTACATGGATTGTTTTTTGTGCAGGTTTTGGTGTTTTGTAAAAAAAAATGAGTTATTAAAAAACATAAGTGGCGAGTACACGCGCCATGGCGGTATKACAAGTTACAGTTGTTGCGCTGCATGTGAAACCTTCGACGATGTTGAAATCAACTATTCGACAATTTACTTCACCTTCATCTGACTGATCCTTCTTATTAAACACATTTTCACAGTTTCAAAGTTCTTGCGGTGATGATTATTTATCTGGTGTGGATTTATTCTTTTTTTCATTTATTTATTTATTTTTTAAATCTGCTTTCTGTGGTATGCGTCATGTCTAGAGACGTACCAAATGCAATTTTCTCGTCTGATTTGTAATTTTCTGATTAGGAGGGCGAAGGCCATCATGCGCTTCCTCTGAGCGTTCTCATGATACGAAAAGTTTTTTGATACTGATACCGTCAAGCATTATGTTACCTTTTCGATACTCTCCATCAGGTGTGTAGACGCCTCATCAGTTTGATGAGTAGAAAATATTTCAATCGGACTGATTAGATATATCATAATCTAGAACTTAAGTCAAATTGTCAGATTATTTGTAAATCCTGTGTTCCTGATGTGTTCCAGGTCGTGCATCAACTCCCTAGATTAGTTAAAAAGCACCTGGTTTTAGAAGGTTTTAATGAGTTAAAAGGGGTAATAATACAGATGTATATCTGAAGGTTGGGACAAGAAGGGCGTCTGACGTCAAACCTGCACCGGATCTTTGCGGATCAAATGATCCGATGTGGCGGTGACCTCGAGGATAAAAAGGATTAAAAAGGCGAAGGAGGGGGGGGGGGGAAGTTTATTTTTTGGTGACAAATCTTACGACTCGAGATATCTATATATATTATTTTCCTCCCATCAAATCATAGAAATTGTATATTTGTGGCAGTCAAGTCTAATCTAGTGTTTGTTTAATCCACAGCGCGATCAAAGAAATCTCCGGTCATTGCAGAGCACCTCAGTCATGAGGTCACGGACTCGACCTCTAACAAAAGTTCTACACTTCCAACTGTTTTATTTATTTATATATATTTTTCTCTTGGAGTAGAAGCATGTCTGGAGGACAAGGTTGTTGCTTATATTTACACCGTCTACCTCTGTAGCAGACGAGTCTTTTAAGTCAGGTAAAAATTTGCTCCTTGTCATGACCTAAGGGTCACATACAAGACGTTTTTTTTTATTCTTCCCGTCTGTAATATCGTCTAAACTAGCACRGTATGACCTCTTCTCCATCTCGTCCATCCTGCAGTTCAGTTCATGCCCTCCGTCTGAGTTTTGCACACGGCAGCCCGAGTCACATGATGGCGAACAGCCGCATAAGGAAGACATTGTTTTTGCTGTTGATTCTTTTGAAAACTTGAGGCATGTCATGTCTGAAGGTTGACCCATTTTTTTTTTTTCTCTCCAATGTCTGAGAGTGCTGCTTGACATGAATAGAGAGGATGTGGTCACCTTGTTGTGTCCTAAAGCTCTCAGGGTTGTCGAGCTTTAACATTGGGAGGGAGAATGTCATGAAAAGCTTCAAAGCCAGAAACAAGGGCAAGAAAAGTTTCTCTGTCTGTCSTTCTCTTTCTCTCACTCGGTCTCTGCGTAATGTTTAATCAGTTTAATCAGTATATTGTTGCTTGATACAGTTAATTGACTCGATTGGTCAGTTTCCCATTCAGGACATTCAAAGCTTACAAATGTTTAATGCTCTTAAAAATATCCCGCAGGAACTAGAATCTGCTTGCACCTTCCAGAAATACTTGTGTTTTGTGAGAATATCGCAACTTCTTCTTTTGAGTGTAGTGATACCGAAGGAAAAACGAATGCACTTTGTATGTGCCGTTTTTTTTTTTTTTTCGGTAAGAAATATAGCTGCTTGAAATAAATCAGACAGTAAACAACAGAGACCACACACTGAGGACGTCTTGTCTTCTGGCCTCTGGACGTCATGCGTTTTTAATCAGCTAGTAACACGCGTTTGAGGCGGTTTCAGATGATTATTTCATTTTGCCCACGTGCTCGCTCGAGTCACAAAAAGACGTCGCGTTCATTTTTAAACAGCGCTTTAGGCCTCACCCGTCAGCGGGMTTTCTCATAGAGCCGAATGCTGCAGCATTTATGCGCCTCACCTGCCACGCTTGACAAGAAGCTGCACAGAGCCACTGAATAAATGAATAAACAAGCCTAAAGAAACCTAAAGATGCACTAGTGTAGGGCTTCCCAAGTGTGTGGGGCGCTCTGGATTTAAGAATGGGATGCTGAGAGAAATCCGGCGTCTCCTGTTTTTGTTTCATGAACTTGTTTTATTATTTAAYACGAAGATCTCCAAGGTGGATATTGTGTTTTGAAATGGAGRGCTTTACTGAGAGCCATGTTTAAATTAAGAGCTCATGCTGGTTTTTAATCCTTTCGCTACCGTGAGTTTGGACCAGGATGTGCATTGGTGAGTCAGCGACTCTCAAACCTGAGCACGCTGACCTGTATTCAGTTATGAATCGCGAGTCTTTTGTGTGGAGATTTACGCATCGACACACTAATTCCAAAATCTATTATTATTGTGTTTTATAATGGAGATGAATCGGTCGATCAGCCTGTGACCAGAATCAGCTGGTTGTCGTTTCGATTTGCCGGGAGCTTCGGAGCGGCGCAACAGAAAAATGCTACAAAATCTTTATGGCAATACGTCATCAAAAATTGTGCGCGTTAAACGCTGCAATATGCCGTTTTTTTTTTTGTTTGTTTTTTTTTTCTCCCAAACTCGGTGAGTGATTAAGTCTCAAAACCCACTCATTACACACACACTCAAAACACCACCAACGCTAATCGGTCGAAGATCGTGCGCCTTAGAACCCATGCATTCCCGCGGGAGAAGACGMCGACATCCGCATGCTGCCAGCCAACCGCATCTTTTGCGGTGCTCGCTCACGCACCGTTGGGGGCGGAGTAACCCACTCGGACGACAGCGCTATCCGCTCCTTCCGCTTTCGTRAGCTCACAGACGCCCCTGATTGGCTGTAGAGTCGTGATTAATGTGGGAGCACAAAGTMCCYCTCATCCCTCCCATCTTAGAGGTCGGCCAATCAGCTGTCTCTAGACCTCCGGCCGTGAGAGGTTTCAGCACCACCCGGGAATCGAACTAGCGATGTCTGGATGATGGGGCGAGCGCTTCACCATCAGTTTTGTGACTTTTGTGACTATTGAGGCATTTAAGGAGTTTAAACGTCACAGTTCCTTTGTAATCTGACAGGTAAACATTTTCATCCCGTGAGTTAGGAGAGAATTATTTGTTTAGTAGTAATCACTGCGGAGGACAAGATATAGGCGCTGCTCAGTCAAATGTTAAAACTCTGGTATTTGAAGCTTGTGTTGTTTAAATGCAGCGCGAAAACTAATGTTATAAGGTACCAGCTGCATTTAATTACTCAAACCTTTTCTTAATGGTAAAAACAAATGTAATAAAGTAAAATATCGAATCGTTGTCAATATTGTATCAGAAGGTGATCGTATCAGGACTGTGGATTCCTATCCCTAATATGTGACGAGCATGAGCGCCCCCTGTGGAACAGAGTTYGTGGTGCAGTCCAGCCCGTGAAAAGATGGGYTATGATCTCTGACTTTTCCTTTAAAGAAAACATTACATAGTGTGTGTTCTGAGGTGCCGTCTAATTTCACTTTTGCACTCTTTGGATGTACAGTACGTTCCCKGACACATGAACGAGGTAATTTGTAGGTTCAATTTGTTTGTAAGTCCAWCAAACATTGTCTAGGTAATAGGATAGTAACACAATTGTTTATAATCAGTATAAAACTAACACGTTCCATAATCTTGTCCTTGTGCCACCGGTTGAACGATTAATGTTAAAAGAACGAGAGAAGTTTGCCGTCTTTTCACTTTGCTCAATAGTTTTCTCTCTCGTCACCATCGTCATTGCGTCTTTGTAGAATTTGCGTCATGTGACCTCTCCACTCAACTGGTACACCAGTGCACGCAATGGAATTTAATTCTTAGTTTTCTTAGAATTCTTCTGAAACGTTACACCGGTCATTTCCTACATGACATTTCCTAAATCTGAAAAACTATCATGGTCGCGGTGAGGCTCAGGGTCGCAAGAACCAAAATCTTTTCTCCGTTACAGATCAGAGCCAGAAGCACAAAACAAAGCGTCTCACAGCRGACTTGACTTGCCGCGCACGTAGCATCCATTGTGCTGTCAAATCCTGCAACCCTCGAGGTTCTCGATGTTCATTATAGTTTAATGAACACTGTTGCTCTGCCGATCTCCACATCGCAATGCATCATGACACGGCTCTTCTGTTCCCGCGTTATATCGCTTTTATAAATATGTCTTGTTAATGTTTTCCTGTTTTTTTTTTTTTTTTTTAAGATTTCATTATTTAAATGCTAGCAACTCAGGCGCTCGTGCATCACAGATAGCTTTTGATCATTGTGACTCAATTATGATTGTCGTTCACTGCGATGAAGGATAAAGCCTGTCTAAGGGTGCGTTTACACCTGTTTATCTGGAGTCTGAATCAGAAAAAAAAAACATTGGCTGAGGAGTGTGTCAAGAAAAAAAAAACTTGAAACTCCTTTAATCATTTGGTTGGATTTTATTTGTATGGGAAAAACAAAAAGAAAAACAAAAGCTCTGATTAGTGACCTTGGAACGTCTTGTAACATTGTGTACTGTTGAAGAAAACGTTGATGCTTTGAAATTGTAGTTCTGAGGGGRGAAGAGAGAGAAAAAGTAACTAAAGTATCCGCAGGTAAGACTAACATCATCAATAGGTCTTGGCAGTGAAAATTGCAATTTGTGTCTGTTAGAAAATATTAGAAGTTATTTGTGTTTTGTTTAAATAATAGTAGGGCTGTAGCTATCGAATATTTTAGTAACCGAGTATTCTACCAAAAATGTAATCGAGTATTCGGATAAAATATAATTTTGCTTAATTAAACAACAATGTAGAATATGTAAGCAACAAAGAGTAACTGGTTTTCTTTTTAGAAAAATCAACTTTTATTTTTTACATGCATACAGCATTTTATCAGAAATAAACATCGTCATTATTCACAATAAAAGGAATAGCTTAAAGTTGATGGAGATGAATTAAGTGCATTATTGTGCAATACATTTCTTATTTTAAAGCAATTTATCAGATGAAAAACAAAAAGGTATTTCAAATGACTTTAAGTATTAAAAAAAACTAGGGCACACTTTCAGCCCTAAATAACAACTGGTACAATTCAGTAATTTGTTGAACACTCCAGTCCAGTAGGTGGCGGTATTGTGACAACCATGCAAGAAATCCAAAAGAAAAAAGAACAAGCCCTAATTTCACCCAATAATGTTGTGTTTTCAGCAAAAGCTTTGAAATGTTTTCAAAAATTATTTTTCAGTTTTAGATCGAAAACGAACCTAAATAGTTTTTGAAGCGCGATTCCATACAGAATTGCAAAACGCACCAATCGATTTAATGAATCGATGAACAAAAAGATTGTACATATTTGAACAGGTGTTGCGAGTGCGATACCTGACCTTCAGGATATCTGAGACGTGTCGGATAAAGACAGCGGTGTCGTCATGAGGAGTTACTGTTAACTTTAATGCTGCATTGAGAAACTTTCTACACCGGTTAAAACTTTCCCCGAGCTTTAAATCACGCCGGCACCAAATACAGCGCACATTTCAAGTTTTTACAGTTTGTCTGTAAAACACGAACATGTACCATAGACGGTAGTAAAGCTGATCATCACAATCTACAGTTACCTAGAGATGCGTTGGTTAATTCCCAGGGTTGTTTTTCTGATATTAAAGGGCACGTATTACGCAAAATTAACTTCTTAGTCATTTCCAGACATGCATGCAGGTCGTGACCTCATGTAAAGAAAGCTTTAGTTTGTTTCGATCAGAGAGTATCACTGTTCCTTATCTGAGGGTTATTTCAGCCGGAGCATTCACACACACACTTTGACAGAGCGCCGAGATCCATGTTAACTCGTCGAAGAAATACGAGACCTTAAAAGATCCGATTGTGATTTTTGAAATTCATGGGAATTTCTGTTTGTTGATCAGGAAAGTACAATTCCAGCTAATTGCGCTCACCCGTTGTGTAGCACGATTAAATTAATTGTGAAATCGTAATTTAAGATAACGTAACGAGTAATCTGAGGTCGGAGGAAAGCACGAGCGAGAGAGAGAGACGTAGTATAGATGAAGAATGGATTTCTCCAACGCATTTCAGACGACGGGTTACACTTTGACTGAGGATTTTCCTCTCATAAATAATTGCGAAAGCAGCACCGAATTGATAACCTGGAATCAGAGCAACGATGCGACGAACGATCTCGTGCGTGGATTTGACGGTGAAGAATCGAATACTTTGAGCGTGAAGCGGTTTGATGTTTGCTGAAGGCAGGGCAGCATCTCTCCACAGGCTCTGAGAGTATCGACACGCCTGCTGCTCAAATCATTACAAGCCTGAAAGCTGGGACTGATCACTGGAGGCTGCAGTAAACTCGCCTCTGCTGCCCCCTTCCCTGCCTTTTTTTTTTTTCTTCTCCCCCCTCAACACGTCCTAGCAGCACAAGGCTCATAAGAAATTCCTTCAGTGTAACGTCTGCGGTTCACGCGGCATGCGGCTATTCCTTTTGTACCGCGCTGAAACAGAGATGAGGCTTTACATGATGGATCAATAAAATGACGCATGACGTTCTGTGCGTCCTGGGAAGACGCTTGGTTTAGAAGTACAGAAGGAAGGTATCACGTGATGTTGATCTCGCTATCAAACAATAACACCAGATTTAATAACACTGTTATTAGCAGTTGAATCGTTTTAAACTCTGTCTGGGAGAAACATCACGGAGTTAATTATTTCTAAGAATAGTTGTGTGATTTGAGTCGCGTTAAACTGTAACCGGTGACGTCTGCTGTTGTGAATAGTAGAGATGGAGGGAAGAATCGATTCAGTTATGAATCTCGATTCTTTTGAGGTGATTCATTATTATTTTGTTTAGTTATGTTTATAATAGAGATGAACCAGTCGATCGGGCAGTGACCGGAATTTGCAAGTTTCCGTTAACTTTTAACGTTAAATTTTTACCGGGTTACTTTATCCCAAAACAAAAAAGAACAAAACCCTCAAATCTGCCTTTTTCTCCAAACTCGAGACGCGAATTAGTCTCAAACCCACTTGTTACACAAAACGCAGCGAGCGCACGTTAGTCAAAAGTTGTCAGAAGACGCATRCAGCTCCTCGCGGCCACTCACTGCACACGCTCACTGACGAGTTTAGAAGCATTAGACGAGGTAAAACATCATTTTATAATCCTACAGGTGAACTAGTTACACATTTCCATCCCATGTRGTAGGGAGTGAATTATTTTCCATGTTTTAATTATTATTATTATTATTAGAAATAATTATGGTGTAATAAAGAAATACGCCACTTCTCAGTTTAAACTCCTTATAATTGAAGTTAGTCTGTGGAGTTTAATATCTGCGCCTGGCTCTGAAGAATGACCGTCTAGCTTTTATAAATACTGCGYAGTGCTTCAGCTGATTTAATTTTACTCTGTTTAGCCTTATTCAAGAAAGCCATCCTGCTGCTCTACCGTTTACTGTGTTGTGAAAAGATCAGATTTTAAAGCATTCGTGTCTGTACGTTGTGCAGTTACAGCTTTTCACCGCTGAGCAAGAAAAGTTTGCGCCACCTCCGATGATCAAACCAAAGTGCAGACAGAAAAGACAACAACGCTCAGCTGTTGTCTGGTTTCTGAATGTTCTGGATTTTCCATATTACAATATGTTGTTTTTTGTTTGTGTTAGTATTTTGAGAAAAGAGGACGTGTCGGTGCGTTTATCGATGCGTAAGTGTCGATTCCACTCATCAATAGCGATTCACCTTGTGCGAAAACAGCAAGCACAATATAATCAACTTCTAATTATTTCAGTTAGCGAGGTATCGACGTCGATGTCGAACTGGAGCGCACGGAATCGAACCGATCAGGGTGTGAAGACTCCTGAGAGATAAAATAAATAAATCGCTCCCGCTGTTCGATTTTTGCAAACGTAGAGCGCAAATTTACATTAAAGGAACGTATCCGTAACAGATGCAGGAGGATAAATCCGTTCGATAAACGAGAGCGTAGATCTCGGCTTAATGACGGAAGCAGCGTGCACAGGAAGCGTGGAATTCACTGAACCTTGTGCTGAAGGGCTTCTCCTTCAGCTCTGAAATCACAAAGTTAAACCCCAGATGAAGSCTTCTTTTCTTTTTTTCCTCCTGACAATGCTTACGAGTTAAAGACTTCCTGCTCCTCTAAATGATCCCAGAAATTCCTGCTKTGGGTGTTGTGAGCATGTTGGCCCGCTCGTCTGATTATATCGTCCGTCATTGCAGACAACAGGCATGATTAGAGGATGTGAAATTGGAATTTGTTATAAACTATTAAGCACCCGTACCGTATCATACCATCAGTCTATACCGGTTTAAACTTTTCCTCAAAATGAGTGTCTGCGTAGTTCAATAACAGGATGAATAGTAGTGCAGCACCAGTCTGATTTTTGCCCATTTGCAAAGTTTTTTTTTTTTTTTTTCCCCTTCAATTCCATAGCACTAATGTTTTTGTTGATCTTGATTTGTCCCAATCAACTACAGGTCGTCCTTGACT
This sequence comes from Clarias batrachus, assembly GCA_003987875.1. Lineage (NCBI taxonomy): Eukaryota > Metazoa > Chordata > Actinopteri > Siluriformes > Clariidae > Clarias > Clarias batrachus. The sequence goes on from QMIH01000301.1 coordinate 355,366, forward strand.
TACAAATGAGTTCCGCTCYGGGAGCATGTTCGTAAGTCAAATTTGTTCCCAAGTCAGAAAAAGTGAGGCTTGTACACCCTTTAATACAAATATACCATGTAAAGCAAAACGATCTGCCTGACAAAATCTGTCCGMTTTCCCCACACTGCCATTATGTGGGCAAAAAATTGTATTAGCACTTCAGGAAAGTAAGCGTTGTGTCGTCTCTGCGCCTTTAAATCGTGAAGGGAATCCCGGGCGCATCTGGAACGTTTGTAAGTCGGGGACTACCTGGATATTTCTTACAGATTTAAAAGCACTAAAAACTAAAAGTAACATTCATTGAAATCCTGCGTAACTTGTGTTGGTTTTTTATTTATTTTTTTCATTCATCATCATCTTCGTCACACTTCAGTCCAGCAAAGAGAGTTACAGAGCTTGTGGACTTTAGGTCACGACGCCACTTATTTACGTCATGGCAGCGTCGTTTGTGAATGAGGCGTTCTCTGTTTGCTGGAAGCTCGAGTTTAGTAAATTACGAAAAATCTGGTAATTGTCATTTTTTAAATTCATTTACTTTGTATTTTAGAATACATTTTCAGTCTCCGTCTGTTCGCTGCCTCACTATTCTGGCTGTTTTCTAGTCGTGCGTTCTCATTTTTTAACAACCAGAACCTGACTCGCACAGCGAGAAGTTCCCGTCAACCTCGTGACTCAACGGGCTAACGCAATCATTTCACTAAATATTCCACAATTTTGCATTTTTGCAGATTTGTGGGTGAGCGCTGTAGATCTTGCACAGCAGAATTGTTCATGAGCTTCACGAGCTGACTCGGACTTTTTAAACTCTTTAAAAGTGTAAGCACTTATTCCCAAAAAAATAAAAAATGATAATGAAAAATGTCAGTGTAAGAGAGAGGGAAGTCTGCGTCTGTGGTTTTCATCCAGTCTTCAACTACAAGGTCATACAGATCAATGTCGTACGTCTCTAAAGCTTTCTCCAAATACCACTGCTCGGCCCTGGTGTTTATCCGTCCAGTAGGGTTCCTTTTTGTTCATCTTCCCCATTTTCAATCTGTTCTCTAAAAAACACTATGTCAAATATAAGAAAGGAAAAAAACACCCTCGACTTTCTCAGCTTATCTGTGTCGAAAATTACCAAGGTAACCGATCAGCGTTTCAACCTTCTTAAAATGCAACGTGGTATGAGATTAACATCATGTAACGCTGCATACTCTAATGCACAGCTAGGGGGGAAAAGGTATAAAAATTATACTCTTGCAAAACGCGTTAGATTAAATGCAGATGTTTGCATTTTTTTTCTGTACTCTATTTTAAGTCCTTAATCAATTTTAGATAATTGATTTAAATTTTAGAGTTGACCTAAATAGATCAAAAAGTGTGAATCATTTTTTGAATCGTAACTGACCTAATTGATTCGATAAACAAAAGATTGATTAAATCAAACAGCTCTACATATAATGTATATATGTAAAATATATATATAAAGTTCCTGCTTTGAGTACTTTCAATTTTCCAGGTTCTTTCAAGTGCAGGGAAGTGGATCATTTAACTTCTCACAATAATGCTTCACACTAGAAGAAGCTAGAACTGAACGTTTATTTATGTTTCTTACATTTTATAGTAAATCAAGCAAATATTGACAATTAAAAATTATTATTATTAGAGCCTAATACATGTTTGGATAATCCGTGATGAACATTTGGCTAACTAGGTTAAGTATTAGCTGCATTCTGATCTCTGATCTCTTGAGCTCTGGTTAATCTGTGGATGTTTTTTTTTTTTTTACAAGTTTATTTTTAACTTCACAGGAACGTGTGCTTGAATGTTCATAGCGTTTATAAACATTTATAAATTCTGATTGTTACCATCGCTGATTAGCTTTCGGGACCGATCCAGACCGGGTCAAGGTCAGAGCGAGGGCGAATGTTTGAAATAGTTTAGCTTCAAAAACTTCCTTCCTGTTTGAAGTGTATTTTCAGGCYTTTCCCGGCTTACATACTACTAACGAGACCGACTAGCCTCGTTGGCGACGTAGACTTCCTGGTTGATGTCGTCGCCATCGAGTTTTTTTTTGTTTTGTTTTTTTACAGAAAAAGATTTCTTCTTTTTTAAAGATATTTGATTAATTGATTTCATTCATTCGTTCTAGGCAGGAATTAAAGGTAATAGATGTTTGAGATGTATAGTATTGTATTGTACCTTGATATGAAATTGCTTCCTTAGTATTTCCAAAAAAAAAAAAAAAAAAAAAATTTTCTCTTCTTTTTAATCCTTTAGACATGGGTCATGGCGGGAACCGTTCAACCCTTACTACGTCAACACCGGCTATGCCCTGGCACCCGCCACCAGCGCCAACGACAGCGAGCAGCAAAGCATGTCCAGCGATGCCGACACCCTCTCCCTAACAGACAGCAGCGTGTATGTGTACACACACACACACACACACCTGGGTTCCTCTACCCGTCAGAATGGTTTCAATAAAACCAAGTCTGGCWGTACCCCTCTGTGCAGTGTTTGAAGCCCTGACTGATCTCAGAACAGAATCTACAGCACTTGTGTAGAACCAGGAATGAAGTGGGTTCCCTCTGAGGCAACCCCCATTCCGCTCATTACCCACCTCAGTCAAATTAAAGCCTTAAGATATCATTACTTATGCTAATTACAGATATTGCGACCGAGCTGCGAYGAGGCTACCATGGTCTATAATCTAAAGACAGTGATGTTGGTGTTGTCTTCTTTTAGTCGGACTGTAATGTTTGTTTGCTTGTTTTTTCACCTTTTGAATCTGTAACTAATCAGCTGCCATCTTTTATATTCTCCTGGGCCCCTTTTGTAAAAAGTATACTTTCATCCTATCGCCTTCCCGATTTCCTCCATCCAGGCAGGAAGTGCAATGCATTCCCTTCTAGGGATGTGAACGAGGACATGAAAGAGAACACGCAGCCAAAGAAAAGGACATGGGAACGTGACGAGTTCAGAGATAGCGCCAGGGAACTGTGTTAAAAGAAACATGAAAGGCAGAAAAAAAAAAGTGCGTCTGATGTGGGTTAGATTAGAGGTGTGCAGGCACGGCGGGGTAGGGTGCATCCGGGGAGGGATAAAATTGTTTCCAGGACCAGCCACACGGTGCGCTGTTGTCCATCACAGTCACAGAATCACAGAACAGGTCCTCCATGCTTGGATATGAACAAACCTGGTAAAGAGCGTCTCGCATTCCTATTCCGTCTCTGTATGGCTGTTAAATAGTAATACAGTCACAAACTGAATAATGTCTATTCAGAGAGCGGGGGTAGGTTTCTCGTCTGCCATGCAGAAGGCCCGGGTTCGAATCCAACCCATTGCCCAAACTCGAGGCACCGGATGCAGTGTCAGTCCCAAGCCCGGATAAAATAGGAGGGTTGCGCCAGGAAGGGCATCCTGCGAAAAAAAAACAACAAAAAAAAACATTTAAATCATAGTGTCTTTGATGGGTGCAGCCAAAAGACTAACAACGATAACAAGCAGCTTATACGTCTGTGGTTCCATAAAGTTTCAAGCATATAATGGTACGGTA
>QMIH01000301.1:543680-559978 GCA_003987875.1 Clarias batrachus
AGCAGTATTCTCAAAGTTACATTATCATATCTACATAAGACAGGGAAAGGGATTTGTGAAAGTATGGGTGCACGGACAGAAGTTCTACGCCAGCCATTGATTTCATTTAAACTTGAAATGTTCCTTAACAAAAGCGGTGGAATAGTGGATAACGAAATGGAGAAAATACATTCCCATTATTTTTAATTGGACAAGCACTTTTACTTGACACTGTGGAGAGAGCTTTCAAGAGATAAGTTAAGTGAGCTGTTCCACAGAGACAAAGAAGGGCATACAAGTTAAACCATTATTTCTGATTGTGCAGAATAACAGAACACAAAAAAAAAAAAAAAAAAAGAAAAAAAAGAAAAAAGAAAAAGCTAGGGCTTTATTGCTTTTCTGGATGATAGGGCAGAATCATTGTAAACAATTGCCCCTTATCCAGAGCGGAGAAGCAGAGAACTTGTTCATTTGCACTTTAGCATGCCTGTGTGTATCCGCACATAAAGGAGTCTATTAGGCAGCAAAGTTATTACAGGCAGCAGTCAGTCTCCCCATTGCTACGATAAGGGTTGAATAAGATTAAATTATCCTTATCACTCAGCTGACCCTAGAAACAATAAGAGGCTCGAGGCCACTGGAATGTGTGTTGAGACCGCCAATGTGACATTTATCAATGGGAGAGACATTTTTAAACAGCGTACAGTAACAATCTGGCGATCATCACCAGGGTGACATCAGAGCGAACGTGTTCGCTCGGTATAGGTAGAGAATAATGGGAAAAGCCCCCATGCATTATTGCCGGCTCTTCCTGGAAGCTATAGAGCCCGTCATTAATCCCAACTGTCTGTAAAATTGAAGCAATAAAAACCCCACTCGCCATACATCAAATATCTCAGCCGGTGATGCTCCAGAAAAAAAAAAAATATATATATATATAAATCCGGAGACAAATAAAGAGATTTATCAGGAGATTGTTTCAGTTAAGATTTCTGGGCACCCCACATCCTTTTTGTTGTACAAGAGAGAGACATTACACCCATGGCAGCGCGTGACCTCATTTGCTGAGGAGAAGAAATTTAATTAACAAGGCAAACATTGTCTGTCCCAGCGCCTCTGCTGAGACTCCAGCAGACAGCAACTACCTTTTAATACCCGTCCAAAACGGCGTCATTACAGCCCGACAGGCAACCTCTAAAAAACTTCACTTGGCTGCTGAATATTAAATCACTGCGAATCTGTGGATTTAAAAAAAACCCTCAAGAAGATTTTGATTAGTGTGTGCGTGTGTTTTATAAGAAAATAACCACACTTCAATAATTACTCCAGACCTTCACAGCAGTGTTTCTTTATTATTATTATTTGTGTGTGTGTGTGTGTGTGTGTGTGTGTGTGTGTGTGTGTGTGTGTGTGTGTGTGTGTGTGTGTGTGTGTGAATCGGGGGGTGTTGGGTTGCACAGATGCCAGCTGAGTTGACAATATGCTCCTGGTCCTATGCCATATAAAGATGGGGCGGACACTGTGCATCATAAAGCATTCGAATCCCAACGCATGCCAGTCTGGGTGCTCTGATGGAAAGGGATGGCTCTGATGTGCCAATACACAGCATGATGGGAATGGAAAAAGAGAGAGAGAGAGAGAGAGAGAGGGAATGATAAAAATGCATAAAGGGAGGCTGTCATTCATAAAGAWGGACCCCAGTTTCAGGACAGTGTCAGGGGATGGGAGGTGGTTACTAAGGGTAAGAGGCTGATTAGAGTGCCACTTATTGGCTGAGCTCACATGGACAGAATGAGGACAAAACCGAACTCAGTGGGCAGCAGAAGTTTGGGCCAGGCTCGCTAACCACTGCTGTGACCCAATAAACACGACCATCACTCTTCCCGAGCTCCTCAGAGGCTGCAGCCTTCAGGCCCGGCTCCACCACATTCGACCCTTGTACAGTACACAGCAGTAAGTACTGCTGAACACAAATCATTTTAGAAAACATGGACTGCAATGCAACATGGGGGGAGTGGAAGTAGAGTGTAATTGTGAAAGAGCAGAAAGGATGCACTACGTTTCTCGAAAGTCATTTCGGACTGCTTTCATCCCTGTCAGTCGGTGAGGTCAGCAGTAAGTCTCAGGGATTCCCTTCATGTGAAGCATGAACAGATCATTTAACCTCTGCTACGTCTTCACGGGCATGGCTTTATGTGTTTGGTAAATGTTTTCCATGATGCAGTTTTTTTTTTTTTCCTCCTCAGCCATTACTGCAAGAGCAATGCCTGAACAAGCCAGGCAATAATAATAGAGCCAGTGCTCCATTACCCCAGCTTCCATTCATGCTAATGATGTGCACCATTACTCTTCTCCTGCTTTAACTCCTTTGCCATTTCACTGACTTATGGCGCTATACATAACCGGCAAAATCACACTGGATGCGGGGAAGGAGTTCATGAAAAACACAACATGAGCACTGAAGCCTGGGCCGGAGACGACGCCAAAACAACACTCAAAACGCTGCCATGTTTTTCTTCTACTTCTTCTGGTTTATCCAGTGTGAACGCATGTAATTGGGTCTGCGACAATATCAAACTCACAGCTGAAGTGAGGTGGCATCAAAAGCAGGAAGCACAGCAAAACAATTTTAAGCCTAATTTGGTATGAGACATGACTGTCCCAGTGGCGGCGCACAACACAGTCAATTACGTTATGGATTAAGTGCGCACAATCAAAAAGATAGAACAAGATAATGTGCTGAGATACATTCGCAACACAAGCAATTAATTGAAGAAGCGTGACACTGAGCTGTTCGAGATGAAGGAGGAGCGAAGGTTTTGGCACTTCATCATTATTAACGACAAAGACGCCCGCGAATCTCCAGGAGGCCGAGCTGTGGCAGCACGGCGAAGAGGGGAAGAAAAGGGGCGGGGGTAGGCAGCCGTATGGTTCAGGAAAGGCAGACGGAGCTGTCAGACAGGCCGTCCGGATTCCGTGGCTGCTGTCTATTACTCATGTGACCATTGAACCCGCCAGGCGGAAAACGACTGGGGTTCACGAGGTGATTAATGAGCTCTCGACTGCCACCCGTCAAAATATGATGCCGATTATTAAGCCCGGACCTCTCACAGGACAGGCCCATGGAACACGCTTTCATCGAAAATCAATTTGATATTTCCCTCAAAACGGGAATCGCTGCGTCTTTATTCATTAACGTTCTGACAGCGTGTTTAAACTATGTGCCTGGCTTCGGTCCCATAGGTTTACGAATTAGAGATAAGGACGTTCCTGGATGCATGTCAGGACTAAACGGGTATACGGGAGAACCGGAGGAGATAGAAGAGATTTACATTGGCCTGTTGAGAGAGTGTCCAGCATAGGGGACACGTTACATACTGCAGTGCATTAGTTGGACATTCACAGAAGGTTCTACCTGAAAGAAAAAGTAATGATACATTAAACGAATTAGTTTTCCAATAGGCTCGCAATAAAAACCAACGATCCGGCAGTCACCTTGTGCTAATATTAGAAATAGGAWRAGAAAGAGAATGGCACCTRCGAAGCCATCATTCACAGGCTAGCGGAATAACGAGTTCTCCTCATCCTCGTTCGGCAGCGCCACATCCTCTGCATCCAGCGCATTAGACGCAAAGGAAGGCTATGCAGCGGCCATCGGGTTAGCCCACAGGAGACTCCGAAGGAGATGAAGCCACACATTTGATCTGTGTATAACGGTTAGAGGAGCAGATGTGACAGAACGCTGGGTTCTTGATAAACAGGCTATCTAGGGCACACACCATCTAAGACGCCTCTCTGGGGGCAGTTGGGAAAACCCAAGGCATTACAAAGAAACCCAAAGCAAATTATCCTGACAGGGATGAAACAATAGCAAATTGGACAAATGATATAATGTGAGGCCTATGGTCCCCAGCAGAGTGCTGCAGCATGGCTGTGCTTGTGGGGAATTGGAAATAAGAACAGGCTTTGATGCTAAAGGTCAGCGAAGACAGTAGCTCTCAGCATGGCCGCCTCATTGAAAGATCCCAAATAACCCCCCCGAAGAAACAATCTCTCACTCAGCACGCCCATTGTAATGACGTTGTTAATAATGCATTGTATATAAAAGGAGCCTGGTTTTTTATTTCTCAAGAGAGTGCCTCATAGGCTGCTAGCTCGTAATGGGAAGATTTGAGGAACAATTTTTAGAGATGTCACTGACAACCTCACAGACATATTTTCTTGGGACTCAATAAATCAAAGTGGTGGTATTTCACTGTCATAAAGCTTGCGTCTCTCCATGATAAATAGCTCCAGTATTGTACAACCGCAGCAAATGAGGCCCACATCAGGGAGGAAGAGCAGGATTACTATTATGAGTGCTGGGAGGCCAAGCGTCAGCTTTTATGACCCGCCCGCGCCACTAAATACATTCTGACAAATTCCCATTAAGAGCGTATTCATTATTTTGTCTGCTTGTGAGAGGAGTGCACAGGGTGTCAGAGCAATTTCGAAATGACGCTAATTTGAATTCAGCACACCAACGAGACAAAATGGAAGTCGCAATGTTTCTCTTCGCCCGGGAGGACAAATCTACCTCTTCTTTTTGCGGGGAACGTTTGATTCGGGCGCTTTGATTTCACTTTGACAAATCAATTATGAGTCAGTTCAAAGAGGGTGAAAAATGCCTGCTAGATTCCACAGGCCAGAGGCCACTGCTGAGGGAGTTCGGCTGAAAACTTTCCCATGGCAAAGGAGATGAGGCCTGTGTTAGTAATCTAACACAGTCCAGGTCTGTGTCCTCCACTACAGCAGGCTGTGACCAGTCCCACTCATTAATCACCTACCGCTGACACTGGAAACATCCTGGCCCTCTCAGATGGACTAAATAACTGTAGCCATCACAGGCGAGAGTGGCCCAGGCAGCTGGAAAACTCTCCAAGCCTCTCCAAGAGAAGCGCGAGAGGGATGGTGTTGTGTTGTCTTTGTTTACATAGGCTCTCATCAGCACAGTGAGTGGCCTGCATGAGAAGGACAGCTGGCCATTTGGACTGGGCTCCACACATCCCCCAGAGCAGCAGGGAGCCAGCAGTGCAGGCCAAAATAGGGCGAATCGAAGGGTGGCAGGGGGGTGGCAGGGGGGGCGGCGGGGGCGTCTGCTGATCACATCTCCTTGCCTTGGCCTTGTCTCATTGCTCCCTCATTCGGACATGCCAGCACTCCAACAACACGGCGGGATAACACAGATATTCATAGATATTTATACTTTAAGAATCAGGCGTTTAGTGTGTTGATGCACTGGTGTCTCCGAGGCAGCAGGCGAGGCCTGAAGGAGGGAGGAGGGGGCATTACCATGCATTTGCATCCCAACTCTTCAGGCACGAAGGCGGATTGATTAATGGGGACAGGGCTGGCTGAGCCATAACAGGGATCCTGCTCAGGTTAAGTGGTGCTTAGATTGTTTTATATAGCCTGTGATTAGGGGGATGAAGCTGAAGAGTTTTGATCGCTCTGAGTTCACACCCTCTCTAATCAGCAGGGGCCTTTCGATCCAACCTGACCTGGCAACTTCAATCAGACATGCCTGTACTGTTTTCCACAAAGCCTGACAGGCCTGTCCAGCAGTAATAAAAAAAATAAATAAAAAAAACTCACACACACACACACAAAAGAGAAAGCAATACTAAGCTAAATGGACATTTAGTGTTGCCTATCATTTTAAGCAAAACAAAGAGGATTAATAGATTTATTGCGCTTGAAATGTCTATCTCACGCTTTAGTGGGAAGACAGTAAAGAGCATGAGTGGGCACTCATTAATTAACGTATATCCATATATTAGAAGCATCCTGGCTTTAGAAAATCATAGTGGATAATCACTCATTAGCTATACAGCTATACTGTAGGTTCCAGGGAGCGGAAGATTTAGGGAATGAGAAAGGGTACACCAATGAGGATGGGGTGCCAATCCATCTCAGGGCACACATACATATACACACTACGGGCAATTTTGGAATGCCAACTAGCCTACTCAGTATGTCTTTGGACTGTGGGAGGAAACACACCAAGCACATGAAAACTCCATGCACACAGATCTGAGGTGGGACTTGAACACGGAACCTAGAGGTGCAAGGTGATAGTGCTAACCACTAAGACAAATAATAATCCTACCTGTCAAGTTGAAGTATTGCTACTCTAGATATAAGTATGCACTGACCTTTTATGCTAATCATCATCCCATGCTAATCACCTTACGATATGTGAACTGCCTCATCATAAAAATCTATGCCTTAAAAATAAAAACCTAAACCTCCACAACCTCCAGCAAGTGACATTGCAGAATCATCTAGGATGAGACAGAAGGAGCGCGCATTAGCCACCGGTCTCTGATGATCACCTCCACTTAGCCTTTTCACCCTGGAAGCCATGTCCACAACACAACACAGCATGCCCGTTATACAATTTCCACTATCTATTTTTGACAGAAGTGTGAGAGTCCACGAATAAACAAAGCTCGTTCATTACACCCATAGGAAGCGTGCGAGGTAGAAACAAGAGCGGGTGTTCCTGAAAACGCAGGCAGCTCATCTGTCAAGGGAACGTCTCATAGAGCGCCTCGACTTTTCCTTTCAAACACACTGGGTAAGTATTTTAATTAGTTGGCTAATTGTCTAAGTAATTGGTAGACAACTTAGCTCAAAGAGTAATCAATCTTAACAGGGCTGAGCTCGATCACATCAAAGGATCTGTAATTAAGACAGTTAACTGAGGTACGCGCTCAAGGCCGATGCCGTGGCGTTGGGGGTGGATGAACCCAGATAATGCAAGACTGACAAGACGAAGCCTCTAGTGAGAATCTAGACATGGAAGAAGGACTTATCATAATATAATATATATTTGTGTGTGGTTTGGAGGGGGTTTACTTTCCAAGATTGGTAATGAAATCCCTAGCCTGGCATTGCATGCTTTAATATGCTGAAAATGAGTAGAAAGGAAATCTTTATTAGTGTGCTAGAAAGCTATACTCATGCCTCACTTTTATTTCATTTTCTAAAAGAAATCTCTATTAAAATGCAATTATGACAACGAATAACAATTCATCATGCTACCTTGTATTTACCGTAAAAAAAAAAAAAAAAAGCTCAGTGTTGGTCAATAACAGGAAACATTGCCTCATTAGACGTGTGCCGGAGCAATTCGCTCTCTCAGGCGCATTTTTGGTTTGTTCAAACCACAGCTATCATTATCTACAGTTCACTCTCATTTCACAACGCCTTTGCTCTGGTTATAGGCAATTATGAACGATGTTTGGGAGGAGGAGGCCGGCTCCATTTCTCGAATTCCTCAATCTGGGGGAAATTTTAATCTAACCGTTGCGGAAAACAAGAACCATAATGAACAATTATACAAACAGTCAATTTCTGTGTTGTGCAGTCGACTTAATTAAAATTACTATAATGAAAAATGAACTAGTTACAGCAGGGAACCTTACTTATCAATTTTCAAAAAAAAAAAAAAGAGTGGGGGGAAGGGAATTGAAATGTTTTCGGCTTCCTGCATTAGTAAGTTAATGAAAGCGACCTGACTTGCAATAAAGATTGCAGTTATTTTTACAAATAAATTAAAATATCAATAGTATTATTAATTACAGGGACCAACAACTCAATCCCAGCATATCAGAGAAGATGTATAAGGGGTGGGGAACAAATCATGGAACTCTTATTGGTATATGAATCTGTTCCTAGAAAGCACAAGTATAACCTACAGTAAGTGTATTTATATATACTGTATTGTATATAGACATCCCATGTTAACGTAATCAAGGGTTTTTCACTTGACAACTGGGATGTCCCATTGACGGTGCCAGATTCAGGTCATCTAATGCTGCGACAAAGTGGCTCATGAGCAAAAGTGCAAGAATGCGAGTGGCGAACCTCCAGCAGGACGGAGAGGAGCTGAGATGTTTCAGAGACGTGTGTGGGTTGTGAATGTACTCATCAGCACAGATCAATGCACTACTTTGATCCAATGCAGGCCGAACAGCGTGTGTTCACCGCACCACGACTGGGAGAGCTATTAGCGACCAATTTGCTGAAACGCGGAAACTAAAGTCAGTTTGACAAATCCTACTTCTTTTACACTTCCTAAAGTAGACCTGGCAAAGACGTAGCATATTTGCTGCTGAAGCGTAATCCTGTATGCAGCGCTAGCACAGATCGCACCATGCTAGTTAATATTAATGTGTACACAATATCACGCAGCAAAGGAGGCAGGCTGTGTTAAATGATCAGATTACGGTGGAAAACTGATAGCAGATGTACGCATGTTCGAACCCAAGTGGCTAATTACAGAGGGTCTACCCCGAGAGACAGACAGGAGAGGAAATTAAAACAGTCCTCCTCCTCCTCCTCCTACTCTCTCTCTCTCTCTCTCTCTTTCTCTCTCTCGCTCCTTCTCAGCCTCTCCCTCCAGCAACGGCCAATAAGGAAAGTGGCACTGACAGATTGACAAATAAGGTTAATAAGTACTTTCCACTTCTCCTAAAGGCTAATCAAATATTAATCCTAGCAGTGTGGTCAGCAGAAAAATAACAAACAATCAGTGCAGAGGCATTGATTCGATTGATTTGCCAGTGAAGCTTTTGAAAACAAATTCCCTGAACATTTACGCAGTCAAAAAGGAAAGTCAGTCTCTGTGGTTCTGTATAATATCTTAATAACTGGCAGGAAAACAAGAGAGGATTGGAATAAACCTGTCGACATTCCAAAAACAGGTAAAAAAAAAAAAAAAGAAGACATAATTATACATGAGAAATAGAGATAGGTGGCGGCACAGTAGCATAGCCGTTAGAAACATCGCCTCGCACTTCCTGGGTCCGAGTTCGACTCCCGCCGTGGAGATTCTCCCCGTGCTTGGTGGGTTTCCTCCAGGTTCTCCAGATCCCTCCCACAGTCCAAAAACAGGTAGGTTAGGCTAATTGGTGTTCCCAAATTCCCCATATTGTGTAATTGTTGACTGGAGGTCCTACTACTGTTGTACAATGGGAATAAATACAATGGTAATCACCATTGGCCTCCATGGTCCCTAGTTGGACTACAATGGTTCCTAGATGGATGGATGGAAATAGAGATAGGTGCAACCTAATAAAACCCAAACACATATAGTGAGAGAGAGCGTGAGAGAGAACCTAGTCGTGTAGTTCTCTCTAAACTGATTTGCTAATGTTTTCACTTTAAAGATTTAAATGATATCTCAGGGAAAGAAAAAAAAAAAATCCATTCTCCAGTAGCACAAATGATTTCATGAGGTTAAAAAACGAAATTCCCAATTACACGCTAAGAGTAATTTGTGCGCCTTACTCAATTCAAAGAAATGCTGCCAGATCTATGAAATAATCCCTCATGGGTAGAAAAGGAAAACGCAAGAGACTGCAGTCGGAGCGCTAAAATACGAAAACACCCAGCAATATTTGTAGGAAATTGGAAATCAAGCACTCAGTAGCAAGGGGGAAGCATTATTGTGACAGAGGATAGCAGTTGTGATAGGGTTGTTTTGTTGCCTCTGTGTGTGTGGGGTTTTTTTTCCTTCCTCTTCTTCTTCTTCTTCTTTAACTCCCTAGCCGATTCTCTCTCTCCTTTTTTTTTTCTCCACTGCTTTCACTAATCACAAGCCCCAGGACATCTCGAGGCCTAGTGGACTATGTCTGCAGCCCTAGACACACTCACTGATAGGACAAAATTGGATCCAGTGTGAATGCAAAGAAGCTTATCATCCAACATTGCCAGGCACTGCTTCCTCCTAGAGCATATGTCAACATCATTTATTAGATGTGGCAAGGGACTAAATAATGTATGATCACAAAACGAAAGTGGGGGGAGAGAGGGGAAAAAAATGAAGCTCTCGCAGCAGGTGGGTGGAATAATATTTGGAAAGAATATGAAAATTATTAATAGAACCCCCTTGAGGGAGAATTATTTGTTAACATTATCCGGTAAGTCACTGGGGGTGCTTCAAATCTATGATTAATCATATAGAACATTTTCAATAATAACAATATTACGGAGTAAAGGCTTTCCACTTAACGGTAAGTCTGCATAAAGTAGACCTTCATTAAGATAATAATACGCTCTTTGATTCAATGATTCATGCTCGCGYTGCGCTCCATACGTAGCCCTCTTCTCCAAGGAACGAGGTTCAGATTCGTGGAGAACGCTGATCTGTCGCTTTTTTGTTTTTTCGCTCTTCATAATGAAATCAGCAATGAGCAGTTTGAAACCAAAATGATTTTAAAACGTCGAGACGGCTCGTGCATCATATAACAGATCACACTTTCAATTCAATTCAATTTTATTTATATAGGACTTTTAACAACAGTCATTGAATTAAAAGAAATTTAGGGAAATGAGTATGTAATGTGAGAAAATGATTGTCGCGGAAATCAGATTGTCCCCGGTGGTTTAGTGGTTAGCACTGTCGCCTTTGCGCCTCCAGGGTCGTGGTCGATTCCCGTCTCTGTGTTTGCAAGTTCTCCCTGTGCTTGGTGGGTTTCCTCCGGGTACTCCGGTTTCCTCCAACATAGTGCAAAGACCTGCAGATTAGGCTAATTGGTGTTCCCGAATTGCCTGTAGTTTGTGAATGAATGTGTGAGTGAGTGAATGTGTGTGCCATGCGATGGATTGGAACCCTGTCCATGGTGTACCCTGTGTTGTGACCTAAGTCTCCTGGGATAGTCTCCAGGCTTCCATGACCCTGAATAGAGGATACAGTGGTGGACGATGAGTGAGTGAGTGAGTGAGTGAGTGAGTGAGTGTTGAGGAAGCCAGCGGTGATGGTGGCAAAGAAAAACTCCCTAAGATTGCAATAGGAAGAAACCTTGAGAGGAACCAGACTCAACAAGGAACCCACCCTCTTTTGGTTGTTTTGCAGTCATACTGTGTGTTAGGAGGCTGAGAGGGTTCATTATAACAGAAGACGTGGTTAAGTTAATATGGAGTCCAGTTTGTTATTGGAGGCTCAGGTACAAAACTGAAGAAAATTCCAGCCCTGAACAATTCAAGCGACTGCAGTCACTCAAGTCCTCAAAGAACAGCTCTGCATCAGCCGAGGCCAGGGCCGTCTTCATGGTCCTACTTCAGAAGACCACATGCGACTGACTCTCCAACCAGAAGCGGTAAAATGCTACGACAACGATAGTGTTCTAAAGACAAATGTAATTACAGCTTTAAAAGTGTGTTTAAATTGAACCCTACAGTATGTACGTTTGGATACGAGCTTTGGACTTCAGAAGACTCATCTCCATTAAAGCGTAGCCTCATCAGGCAAAGATTGGTGTTGGTGGTGGTGTAACACTTTCATCTTCGAGGATCTCAATGCAGCGCCCTTGCAAACGTTTTACACTTAAGGAACATTAGCTCCGCAAGAAGCCGTGGCTAAAACCGGGCCGGCGAGTGCCTCGCATTATAAACGCATTAGGACGTTGACGATATTGACCGCCGCAATGTTTAAGGCGCGCTTTAAACTCCTTAAACATGTATATTCATTACTGGCAATAAGTATCTGAGCAGTCCTTCAACCGAAATTTACTCCAGAGATATGTGTAATTGACTCCACATCTAACAGTATGGAACAAATCCTGCTAGCAGAGGGAGTCCACAAATTGCATTAAAAACACTCAATTGGCCTGGGATTGGAGGGAGGCACGTGTCTCTCCTTATCCCATTACACACGCTGCTCTTTAATCTACTAAACTTGCTGACGCACAGGAAAACATCTCTAATGTAGGCTCAGGCAGGACAAAAAAAAAAACCCGGCGTTGTTGGAAAAACATTAAAGTGACGTAATAAAGCTGGAGACAGTTCGACTTTTAACGCCTTTTAACCCCGAGCGCTCGGAGTCGCGTCGTCCGACTCGGCCGCAAATCACTCACTCTGATCGGAGCACGTTACACAACAACGTTACATGACTTCCGATGACACGTGAACAGGTTCCGACGCGCCAGCGTGTGTTCGACACACGGAAAATGTGATGCACACAACTCAACCTGTCAACATCCGCTACCTGCTTTAAATCTGTTCCCCGGTTTTCAGGCAATCTGTGGGAACCAGGCCTGCAGAGCCTAATCCTGTTTTTATCCACACACACACATACACCCCCGTCTCCTGTATCACACTTTAAATTCCACTTGCTGCCTCTTTTGTGCGATTTTCATTTGATCTCGCCTTTAAAATTCAAAATCTATTCATTTTTTTTTTTCTACATCGGTTTCATGCTGTAGCCATGAAGCTGTATTTATGCGGCAGGGTTTTTTTTTTTTGCAAATCGAGAGTGTATGAGTTTTTTTTTTTTTTTTTTTTGAATAGCAGGAACCACTAGTGCAACGTTTCCCTGCTCTCTTACCTTTTATGGAGAAAAAGATTTAGGATGTTAACACAAGCTGATCAGGGCAATATTAGTTACCCGTTAGCTCCGCTTTGGAGACTTGTTACGCTTGTATATTGAGCTGAGGGCCTATAGACGAGTTTCTCCTGTGGCACCGCTCTCTGATGAATCACTCAGGTGATGTCTAGACAGCTTTGCCAGACGTCAATGCACTCTGTATTAATATTGAGTGACAGAGTGAGTGATGGGTTCTTTCTGAACTGACCCGAGTTAGTAATTAGCACTCTTGAAAGGGGCGGGGTTGAATCGCACCCATTCCCACATTTTAGGCCAGGGAACGCCTGGAAACTCTAAAAAAAAAAAGTCAATGGATTAAAGGATTGTTTTTTTTTAGACCTTGTCTAATTCAAGCTGAGCAGAGTGGGTCTTGTTGAATAAAATAAAAAGTAGCAGTGTAAAATAATAGGACGTGTCCTGTTCACGGCCCCCCGTGTACCCGGACGAGCTGTGCGGAAGAAAAGCGGCGGATTTTTTTTATGTTTGTTTGTTTTTTCATAACAAATAGATTTCTGAAATGTCAGCATGCATTTCATCGCATTGCCACAGTCATTTAAGAAGAAGAAGTAGAAAGAAGAAGAAAAAAAAAAGAAAAAAGTAAAACAAAAGATCACCTAGAGGAATCGCACAACACCTTTCCTCCATGAGCCTTGTGTCTATATGCAGGTATTAATGGATCACGCCTAATCACATCCTCCTTTTCTGAGCTTTTACAAATAGCATGCAAAACATTAAATATATAAACTTTATTTGGCAAATACTTGAAGGGAAATCTTATCATATGAGGGCAAACAAGTCTGTCAATATTATCTACACGAGCACAAAGCTTGAGAGCGGGAGCGATGCATAACATCATAGCAACGGCGTAATCTAACGTAGGCACCGCATGCCGAGGCTGCGTGAAGGAGATTTAAAAGAAGGAATAAAATAAAAGAAACACTCGCACACACACACAAACACACCCTAGCCATTTGCACATCCCAGACAATGGATGTGTAAACACTCGAATTAGGTTCCTCTAAAACCAGCTCATCTTTTCTAATTAATTTAAATGGTTGAAGGGAAGCAAGCCGGTGCGAGTGCTGAGGAAATCTACGCTGGCTTTATCACTAATACCCTTGAGCAATATATACAAAAGGATTCTGTAGCATCTTCTGTTTCTGGATCTCTCATATGACTCGTAATAAGATACAGTTCCAAAGAACGTAATGCTCTCTCTCTCTCTCTCTCTCTCTCTCTCTCTCTCTCTCTCTCGCTGTCTTTTGTTTTCAGAATGGGAACGCTGCATCCGTCTGGAAATGTCAGTTGAATATGCGTATATAATATATAGAGCTCATGATGCCGTGATGCTCTGCTGTGAGGCCTTTACAGTATACGCAAACATGTCACGGGATTATTTAAGATTATTTGAGCTGCTGCATGTGACAACGCTTTTTAATTCTGTCAGACCTCTGGAAAAAGCAACAGCGTGTCGTGAGCGTGTGCGGGAGGGGATCCAGACCGCCGCTGACCCCTCGTGCTGACATTTTGTGTTGATATTGTCATGGAATGGGACAAGCGCTGGCATGGATTTGTACTCATTTCCAGATTTATCACTGTCATCTCAATGGCTTTTTTTTTTTCTTCTTTTCCCCCTTTCTAAAAAGAACCTGTCATGGCTGTCTCATAGCAACCCGAGCTGTCTCGCGCAGTGTTTGTGACAGACGCCTGTTTAGCAGGTCGCAGCGAGCGTTGGCATCGGTGCAACATCTTCATTTTCCATATCAGCAACACAAAACAAACACTTAGGAGAGTTATTATGACCTCCGCGGCGACCGTCAGAGTCGTTAAATATCGGCTGCCTTTCGATTTTTATAACGCTCTGTTTTTCTATAAAGGAGGCCTCGATGGCGTAAAATCCTCGCCAGCTTTCCAATAAAGACCACGGACTGAGTTGAACAGTAAAAGACTTTCATGCTATTAAAATTATGCAGAGAAACAGTTGCACGCGGATAGATTAGCGTGATGTCCTCGTAAACACTCGCGCAGAGGCATCTGCATGACTTACAAGCTCTCGAGAGAAGATGAGAGAACTCGGTGATGGGGTTAAAGAGGTCACATATGGTATATTATAGATTAGATAGACATTATAGACGTTGGTGTGTATTTGGTAATTATGAGGGGTGTTCAAGTCAAACCTGCACGCTTGATTATACAGAACGCCGTAAACTCCCTTTATTCCTCTATATAATCCCCTGTTAGACTAATGCACTTATCCCAGTGTTTCACTAGTGCTTGAACACCATCAAGAAAGAAAGTTTTCTCAGTACGTGGAAGCTGTGATTCACATCTGGAACGCCGGCCTCCCAGGAACTCCTTTAACGGCCCAGATGTGGAAACAGCTCAGAGTGAGATCAGGACTGGACAGAGGCATATACAGCCGAGCTGTAATGTGCAAGTGGCGTTAGTGGATGATTTTGAGACAAAAACGCGTCTCTTCCACAAGTCGGTGATAGATTTTCATGGATCAGGCGTTCCACTCGCTGAATATTCATGCGAACAACTGCAGAAGGTTCAGCGCCACCTCGAAGATAGATGAACAGCCTTCTCTACGGCCTTCTTTACAGGGTCTCATCACTGGACTGTCCTTCATTCATGAGAAATGTCCAATTTCAAAGTCCCACTTCGACTTGAACACTCCATATATATTAAATGTTTTGGACACATCAATCATTAGACTGTGTGACTTATCATGTGTATTTTATAATGTATTTTCTTCTTAATTTGGTATATAATCATTATCTTATCAAATTTTGTATCTAATCTTGCTTTCATAATTTGTTCCTACACAAGCCTGTATGGTATGAGTGACAAAAAAAAAGAATTAAATTATTAAATTATAGGATTAAATTAAATTATATTAAATTATTAAATTAAATTATTAATGATTAAATTGAGACTATTAAATTATAGGAGCATGAACGTTTTTTCTTCGTCACTGTTTACAAAAAAAAAGCGTCACTGTGGTGTAGTGGTTAGCACTGTCTCCTTGCACCCCCAGGGTCCGGGTTCGATTCCTGTCTCTGTGTGCATGGAGTTTGCATGTTCTCCCCGTGCTTGGTGGGTTTCCTCCAGGTACTCCGGTTTCCTCCCACAGTCCAAAGACATGAAGATTAGGTTAATTGGCGTTCCTAAATTAACTGTAGTGTGTGAGTGTATGTGTGTGTGCCGTGTGATGGATTGGTGCACCAGTGTCCAGTGTGTACCCCACCTTGTGCACTACGTCTCCTGGGATAGGCTCCAGGCCCCCCCATGACCTTGAATACAGGATAAAGCGGGATGGACAGTGAGTGTGAGTGAGTGTTTACAAAAATGTTGTGGTTTGAGAGAATTTCATTTAAAAAAAAAAAAAAATAGTCCTGAGTTTGCATGTTCTCCCTGTGCTTGGTGGGTTTCCTCCGGGTACTTCGGTTTCCTCCCACAGTCCAAAGACATTTGCGTTCCCAAATTGCCCATAGTGTGAATGAGTGAGTGTATGTGTGTGTGCCCTGCGATGGATTGGCACCCTGTCCAGGGTGTACCCTGCCATGTGCCCTAAGTCTCTCCAGAACCCCGATGACCCTGAATACCGGATTAAGCTGTATAGATGATGAGTGAGTGAGTGAGTCCTGCAGTGTTTAAACATGACTAGAGAAAAAAAAAATCCTGAATTTAAAAAGTGTTGCCCCCCCCCTCCACCTCTCTCTACAAACAGAACGTCTCGGGTTACTTGACTGTAACCCTGTTCCCTGATAAAGCGGGAACGAGATGCTGCGTGAAAACGCTATGGGAACATCTCTTTGTTGCCGGTTGTGAAGCTTGTGCATGTCAAAACCCGCCGAATACCTTCGGCTTATAACCTGTGCCAGGCATGACGTCACCGAATAAG
>QMIH01000302.1:9980-23002 GCA_003987875.1 Clarias batrachus
GTAGAACAGGTTTTTTGGAAGTCAAGAAATCTTTCATAATGTGGCCACCATCTGGTGGATCCGGAGCATACACAGTCTACAGTCCATCACATGTGTTCACACACATCTACATCAATGGGCAATTAAGAGTATCACGCTCACCAAAGTGAGGTGGCGACATTACCTGGTATGTCCCCTTGATCTCCTTTCTCCAATAGGGATTGGAATTATTTTCTTTTTAATACCTAGAATGTGTCAAGGATTTACATTTTTAACTTTTCTGAGTAATAATACAGACGGCATGTGTGAAGTTATGAAACAGACGTACACACCTCATCCTTGCTGTGCAGCCAGTATCAGACAAAAGATCCCTAAATCTACTACACTCTTCAATGGTTCTTCAAGAGTTCTTAATTTCCAATGGAATCCAAATAAGACGATAGAAGGCTCACTGACAGTGTTTAATACATTCCCATAGAAAAAAAAAGCATTCCTCAAATGGTACTTTAGGTTTGTACTATATTTCCCAAAGAAAAGAGTTATCTTAAAAAAGTAGGTACAGTACTTTAAAGGCTTAGTTGTATAGGTAAGCATCCGTTTTAAACAAGTTAACCTATTTAACTTAAAAATCTTTAAAAAGAGACAGGAGATGTGTTCTGTTTTAGGGTCGTATTTAAGGTTCCGTCCCGAGAAAAAGAACGAAGAGTGAAACATTATGTATGCCTGGTAATGTTTTTTTTTTTTAATAGTGGTAATATAAAATATTTAATTAATGCTGAGGTGTGCAGCAAAATATGTGAAATCAGTCATTTAAGCTGCTGAAGTTAAAGTTTATCATCATACTGTAGTAAAGAGCTTCTCTTGTGCAAAAGAAAAACCCTTCCAGGGAGAAATGAGAGAATGTTGGAGAATGTTGATTCAAAAAATAATAATAAATAAAAATTCCTAGCCCCATAGTATACTGTACAGTAACAGCATGACAGGAAAGTTATTTTATGTTTCTTTTTTTTTTAGCAAGAGGTTAAACCTTTACTAAACACCTTTGAACATTTGTCCCAAGTAGCTGAAAGGTAAGGTACTGTATGGGTTTGATTTCATTTCTATCAACGTGAGTGCAACGTGAGTTGCAGGTCCTACTTATTTTCCTTAAGATTGCATCCAGAAGTTCTGCCAATGTAGAGATTATAATGGATGAAGTATTAGAATGATTTTTGTATCAAAAGCTAAAAAGTGAAAGAAAAATGTATTACAAATAGATCTTCTTAAGTAAACCAATTACATGCACACATTCCAATTATTAATGTTAAACAGGTTTTAATAAGCTGATCACACATGAAGAGTCCAATTCATTTGTAAGTTCCAAATATTTGAGTCAATGCTTCAGGACTTACAGTATGTACTGATTATCAATCCTGTGAACTTCAGCAAGCAAAATTTCAGAATTATATTTTTTTGTTTGTTTGTTTCTGATTTTTTTTTTTTTTTTGGTGATTTTTAATTAGGCATAGCCATGAGTTTGATGAACAAACCCAAGATCTGCTTACCTTTGTTATTCTGTTCTATGTTATTCGTCCTCAGATGGGTCCAACACAACTGATGTTTGCTCGATTTGCCAGTGTTGAGACACACTGAAAAGAAGAAGCAGTTACATCCTCTTTAACACACCAGAGACATCGTCTGAATGTCTTGTATTTGATCATCAGTTTTTGCCATTTTTTTTCCATGTCATATGCTTCATAGAACAGACTTACTCAAGGGCTTTCCAGGAAGTGAATGCACAACCGATAAGTGAGGCGCCTCTTAGATTAAAGGCGAAGATTACAATTAAACACATATGACACAACAAGAGTACAATGCTAGTTACAGTATACAGAACAGACTTGATTGTGTAGAACAACAAGACAGTCATCAGAGAAAAAACTTCCCTTTTTTTCTCTATAGCCACTGTTCTCAACCTGGCGGTTTTTAAAAGGGGCTCCGCTTTTCTTAGACGCAAACAGGGATCTCCAAGGAGACATGGTTAATAATCCCCTGCTACACTAATGCACTTATCCCAATGTTTCATTAGAGCTTGGATAGCATCAAGGTAGAACTTTTATCTCAGTACTCYGGAACCATGCTTGATTTCTGAAACACAGGTCTCCACGGAAATCACCTGKAGTGAGGTCTGGACTATACTTGGCATGTGGCAATAACTCCCAGCCGAGTAATGTGYAAGTGGGGTTTATGAATGATTAAATGTACAGGTTCCAGAGACAGATGTTTCTCATCATCATTCTACTGTGCTTCATCAGTAGATGTCAATTGGTTTCACACGATTTTACGAGAAATTCCATGAGAAATTTTACACATGCAAAGYCATATCAGCACATTGTTTTAGTGATTTTTTTTTATCAGCTCTTGTAGTAAATTCTAGATTCTGACCAAACCATACAGTAGGTCGTACCTTAAAATGCTTGTTCTAATATTTTAATTATTAGAGCTAATTTATTGCACAGTGAGTATATTAGTATATGATTATGTATAGAATCTATAGACGACTTAGGGCACAAGGTGGGGTCCACCCTGGATAGGGATCCAATCCATCACAGGGCACATATACATACAAACACTCACATACTCATTTGCACACACTACAGGCAATTTGGGAAAGCCTAATCTGCATGTCTTTGGACTGTGGGAGGAAACCGGAGTACCCGGAGGAAACCCACCAAGCACGGGGAGAACATGCAAACTCCATGCACACAGAGACGGGAATCGAACYCAGACCCTGGAGGTGCAAGGCGACAGTGCTAACCACTGCACTTCACTACCACCGTGACACCTGCTTGGACATTCRTAATTGGATAATTTAGCACTGTTTGCTTTTACTCATCCACAGCTGTATACTGTAAGGATTTATAATCCCACCATCCAGTGTCACCCAGAAGAGGATGATTTCCACTTCAGAGTCTGGTTCCTCTCAATGTTTCTGCATACAACCTCAGGAAATTTTGACCACCACTGTCCCCTTTGGCCGATTATGGATCTAGTTCTACACATTCGGATTTATGTAAACTTGTTAGGGAGTATGTCTATTCATACATGTTCTATACAAATGACATTTAGTTAAAAGTTTAACATTACTTGGGTTAATTAGGGTCAAGTTCATTGGATTCAACAAGTGAAGCAAGCACACACTGAACATACAGGTGAACAGTGTATATATTTATTTGTATTCATGTCTAAGGATTAAATTATTGCRTTATTGCATGAAAGTAAAAGTGCTTACCTTTAAGTATTAAAACTGTTGAGCTTGTATTAACTCATAGTAGCCTTAAAGTCATAGTAAAAGAGTCTGTCTCTCTCCTTCTCTTAATTGTTCTGCTTCCTGATTGCAAACATTCTGTTTCATTTTTATCTGTAACTGTCTGCCCTCCTGATTTTAGTCACCCGCTGCATGTTTAGGGAAGGCAAATCATCCAATCGGGCAGTTTATTTGTAAATTAAATACAACTTACAGTACCACTCTTATTATGTAAGCCAATGCCATGCAGAAAAGTGGTGGAATGGAAATTACCAATATTTGTTTTAAGATGTAGTGGAGTAAAAGCAAAAAGTACAGTATGAACTGAAGTAGAAACAGTAGAAACTYAGCCTACAAATTTTTTATTTGTTCTGCAGACGAGTTATTAAAGTGAAAGTTTATATTGCAATACATATATTTTCTATAAGAAATTATTTGAATGCAGATAATCCGTTCCAGCCACCCGAGAATATTACCAATATCACAAAAAAGGCGGCGTTCGGTTCAGTTCATTTGTTTGTTCATACTGTATGTTGAAAATGCTTCTTTTTGCTGATGCAAATGTCTTGTAAAGTTTTAATTCCTAAGGCAAAAATTCATAAGGGAAGGCATTTCTATGGCAAGGTTCCACTGTATTAGAATTTTGTATGTTTGAAATTCTTTAAAATCTTGCACTTTTTTGCCAGTATTAATCACATGAATTTTAAAGACATTTATGACTGAACATTTCATGAGATCTGCAGTTTCTAAAGTACTCATTTTATGAATACACTTTTTTCATATTCGTTTTTTTGTATTTGTAGAAGAGCATATCTACACTTTTGACTGCATCTGTTATCTCAATCTATTATTATTATTATTATTAGTAGTAGTAGTAGTAGTAGTAGTAGTATAAGTATAGGACAAGACATTTTTCCTCCTAGTGAAATGGTCACCCATGCCCCCCAAAAATATAGAATAAAATATCATCCAATCTAATTTAATTGAATAAATAAAAAAAGGTGACTTCATATATTATCTTGTTTGCTCAGTCTGAACAGGAATTTAATTTTTAAAATGCAGAATACCAACAATTATTGTTAAAGCAATGGAAACAATCAGCAGCTGATTGTGCACTGAAATATGGCATTGTATCAGTGCAAGTGACTGGAATAAAATATCAAAAGAAGTAATAAAATTTTCCTTCAAATAATAAAAAGCCTTTCTCTTCAAAGATCTACAGTACCAGCATGCTAAGTTACTTAATTCAGGTAATCAACTGAAGAGATAATTGTATCCATGTGAAATTACTCAAGACTAAGCAGTACCATGTTAGATATTTTGTGGATGAAAAAAACAGGACGATATCTGATGAGTAAACAGTTAATCAGAGGAGAGAATGCTGATGCTTCTACTGTGATTAAAAATACAGTTTTATCATTTGGATTGTTTCACATGAGCGCCCGCCCTTAACTCATTACTTAAGATATGCAAATGCTTCTTTCCAGCATCTGTGGTCTTTAGATCACACTCTGAAGATACACCCTTGTTGACTCGTGAGTAGCAGACAATGTGAATAGCAAGGATCTCTACAAATCCCGGGAACCAGTTAAGCACTGGATGGAAACCTGTTCCACTCTCAGCTCTCCCACTGTTTTTACACAGAATAAATAAATAAATAAATAAATAAATAAATAAATAAATAAAAACATGACAGAACCACATCCTTCCTTGATCGTTAACTCTTCTATTAATGTTATGGTGATGCATTGATACTCATGACCAACCTAGAACAGGTTCATGAAATATGAGTCATGGATAGACGCCCAAAGAGTTAAGGTGTATGAGAGAGTTTATACATCAGGGATTCATAAGACTGTTGTGTGATTTTCATCAAATCCTTGGCTGCTCTTCTTAAATTCTGGTTCAGAGCAAATCTCAAGAATCTTAAAATGAATGAAGCAGACCCCAGTGCACTGAACACCCTAAAAGCAAATTTACCAGCACTCCAATTCTTCATCATGCAGGTCCAGGCTTACGCTGTGAAGTAGCAGTAGATGTTTCAGAAAGGATCCTACAGTAGGACCGATCTTGAAACAGAAACATAGCAGCCCCGAACAACTGTTTCGGTCGTGATGTTGGATACCATGAGTTCCTAGGCATTCCCAGCCAAGCAGCACATACTCACTCATAATCTTTTCATTTTCACTGTTAGCAAAAATGTAGAATATATTAAATACACAAATAGACTTTATTTTCATCAAGCTAACTGGGCAGGTGCTTCAGTTGTTTCAAATTCAGTCTGAGTTACCGACCTGGATGCAAGAATGTGATAACGGATGCTCTTTGAAGAATCTGCAATGGAGAGATCAAGTCCAGCTATTCTTTGTCTTAGTTGCACTATAGCTTCACACAAACGGACATAATCTCTCAAATCTAACAGCAGAGGTTTTCACCATTCTGAATGTCCTGGTATTCAGATTCAAGAACAAATTCTGTTGGTGTTTATTCAATCCTGTAAAGTATGTGGTACATACAACTCTTAGCAGTTATCCAATGTGCCCTGACACCACTGCTCTCATATACCCATGGATTTTTCACTACATACCCTTATATGGTAATCAAAGGCTGATTTCCAAGCCCGTCATCTAGTCCCCCTACCTACTAWMTGCTTCCCACAGTCAATAGACCTCCAGAAACCATTTTCATAACTACGAGAGGCAAAACTACCGTAATTCCTCTATATACAGTACGCACCTTCTACACTAATCTTAGTGTTTCACTAGTGCTTGGTAATGGTAGAAAGTTTTCCCAGTATGCCGGAGCCATGTTCAAATTGCCTGCATTGCCTGTCTGAATCACAGGCCTCCCAGGAGCTCCTTTAATGGCCAAATATTTGAAAAACACGACTGTACAGGAGATGGGGCAATGAGATGTGGCCAAGTTCCTGTGTAGGTTGTGGTCAAGATACAACTTCCTCTAGATCCCTGTACAGCTGAGTCACCGGTGATCTTTAAGCGATGACCAAAGACCCACCTTTTTTGTTTTGTTTTCAATATTTGGGTTAATTAGCGGTATTCCTTGATTTATTAGCTTTTTTTTTTTTGTATTTCTTTTATTCTTCCTTAATTTTTGTTTTTTCCATAATATTATCTACCAATTTTCCAACTATACATTTACATGGTAATCAAAATAGAGACATATATAGCTTTTATTTATTTATTTATTTATTAAGTTTAAACTTCATCAGACCAGTTGATGTACCATATGGATTTCGGTGAACTTTAAGCGCTAGACTACTGGCCGACCAAGAGATCTGTATAACATTCTGGCAAATACATTCAGAGCGACAATCCAATTCAAGACTCCCACATGCCTTTCTCATGCCATTTGTATGCTGTGTGCAGTTTAACTGGAGACAGCTGTGCAATCTCCAATGGAATAGAAAGGCTGTATCTGATTGATGAGTCTGCTTTTCAAATGATTGCAAGTACCCTGGAGAACTGAAGAGGAGAAATAAAAAATGAGGGTGTCCAAACAGGCATTAAAGGTGCTGGTGAGCATTGCATACATTCTCTAGCCAGGATTGTCCTATCCAATACAAACCCACTACATGAGACTCATTGTAAGGCATGAAGCAGATGATGAATACCAGGAGGCTGGCTCGGGCAAGTCCAAATTCCCTGAAACAGTCCTGAGGGTTGATACCAGGTAGCCAGTGAATTTCATGAAGCAGCAGGTGATGAATGGAATGTACAGTAGAAAAGCATGAAGAACAATACCAGACATAGTTTTAAAAACTAGCAGGTTAAGGATCTGGGTTACTGGGTCACACAAGGTCAGCATATCAAGCCCACGCTCCACCAAGCTGCAAATGAGCATGGTCCTCAACCCTGTCTGCTTCAGGCGCAATGTATTATGGCTGACCCTAGTGCTCCAAGTCTGATATCCTCTGCTGGGATGTGTAAAGAACAGGATTTCACTGTGTGCTGTAATGTAGTAGAAGTTGGACAAATAAAGGCTTAACCTTTTTAGTTTWTTGTTCWTCCCTGAACTTATCTCGCACACTCCACTGTCGGATAGATCAGGGAGGGTGTCATTGAGTTTGTTTGTACCACTGAACAATATAGATCAAACTGAAATGGGCCAGGGAAACCACGCAGAGATTTCATGTCAGTCAYGTCTATGTCATACAGAACAAAAGTAAGAATTTCTGAAGATCGATTTGCTAAGATTCAATACAAAGAAAAACCAATGTAAAAAATCTGCAACAGAAAATATCAATCTTTTCAATTCACTACATGCACGTTTCAAAGTGAGGCAGAAAAATGCAGTTTTTCAATTCTGCTAGCTTTTATGGAAAGTCATTGTAAAACYCAACATCTGTTACTTTCATCCAAACCTGCTACAGGTGAATAAGGGTGCAGACTGAACATAAAGAACATAAACACTGCGACTTACGCTCTATAAATACCTCTTAACAACTCTAATCTAATTGGTGCTTTTTGAGGCTGGTAGCTCTAAATAAACTTTTGGTTTTTTGGTCTTGCTTTCCGGGAATGGTCTACATGAGAGCCAGTTTCATCATGGCTTTGCAARTGCACTTGACGATACTATTTTTTGCAAGAACTATTCCAAAAAAACTGACCTRCATGTCTTAAAATAGCATCTGACAGTCGCTGTTGTTGTTGTCACTTACAGTAATTACCTAATGCCAAATGTGTTACTTCATAATTTTGAAATCTCCAGTATTGTTCTAGAATGTAGAAAATAAATGATAAAACAAAACAAAAAAAACATTGAATTAGAAAGTGTGTCCAAAATGTTGATTGTTACTCGAGCTCATTTGGACTCCTAGCAATGAGGCAAATAAATGATCTACTGTATGTTATGGTCTGGGAGGAATATGGTTCAGAAGAAATACTGTACTGTAAGTAACTATGTTTTTCATAACAGACTTTTGTAGAGATCATCCAGATCAGCCTCACTCCAAAAAGTGATATTTTAATAA
The DNA here is from genome assembly GCA_003987875.1 of Clarias batrachus. Classification (NCBI taxonomy): domain Eukaryota; kingdom Metazoa; phylum Chordata; class Actinopteri; order Siluriformes; family Clariidae; genus Clarias; species Clarias batrachus. The sequence continues at coordinate 18,236 of QMIH01000302.1, forward strand.
ATGAAAGTAGCTGAAATCCTCGACAAATTTGTGCGAGATAAAATTTCTTATTATTAGATTCCATCCATTTGTCAAGGGAACCTGTGTAGTACAACTAGAGACCGTTCCTATTTTACAACTGTGATGGGACTTCGATTCAACATTCACATGCGCAATCTGAACCACCAGTCTCCATGCCTTTGAAGTGAGGGTGGAATCAGAGTACCCGAAGGAAGCCCATCAAGCACGAGGAGAACATGCAAACTCCATGCACACAGACCCACAGTGGGAATCGAAACATTACCCTGGAGTGCACCAGATGACATTGCTAAACACTACACCTCTGTGCCGTCAATATGAGACTACAAAGATTAAAAGTTGTCCTTTTTTAAATGCAAGTTTCTTGTTCTATTATCAGATGTTATGTGCAAATAGAACAATAAATGTGTTTTTTTAAGTAGACATTGCCTAGAAATAGCCTTAATAATCTTGTATTTGGTTTGTTGAAATCTTATACAGTATTAAGAAGGTTTTAATAAATTTAACTAGATTCAAGATATTTTCACTTTTTTAGATATAATAGTGAAAAATTCTATTTATATGCCTCGTAATTATATTTAGATGGCTTATTTTGGAATAAGCCATATAACGGCTTATTGCAAAACCCTTGGAGAGTCCCTGATGCAAAAGTGGTTAAAGTGCAAGACATGCCCAACTTGCGTGCGTCTAGTATGACATTCACTTGGTACAGTACATTACACATCTACACCCGTAGAGGGCCCTGTTAGGGCATCTCTTTCAGAACTGTAAGCCAGAACTGTTATCCCAGATACTGTATGTAAGTTCTGATAATATTCATTCCTTCCTTGTTATGAAGATTATGTCAGCTAAGGCTTTTGTTGATGGAGTAGAGGTACTGTATGCTCAGGCAGACCAGACTATCCTCTGCTTATAAACAGCATTTCTTTAGGCATAATTTAATGAGTTGTTTAATTTTTCTCAATCTATTATTATTATTATTATCATTATCATAGATTATATTATCATTTTCTTACGGCTATTCTTAGTCACTGATCAAGAGAATGTACAATATATACAATACTGTATATCTTTGAAATGCAAAGATATGATAAAAAATCATTTGAGGAATGAATTAATAGTTATGATAATACAGACCGATTAGGCACAATCCTTTCTCATTGTCATTAAAATTGCACTCGTTTTCCTTCAACCTGTCTGAGCAAATTCAAATTATAAGTGAAGAGACTGTTAACAGGATGACCGCACATTAAGAGGTTTATTTCTGAAATGTTTCCGGAAATCATCGTAATTAAGCGCTCATGTGTATATATAATTGTGATTATACATATAATACAATAATATGGAATGTAATACTGATGTACATGAATAAACCCAAGGACTTCTTACCTTTATTAATTCAAGTGGTACCTTGGCTCTGATGTCTCCAGAATTTGCTCAAGTGCCCAACTGTATATAGCAATTAGCAAATGTGACATAAAATGAAAACAACAAACATTAGCATTTTCTTCTGTCCATGTCCATATGTAATCGGACTGCCTGTTGTGCATCAACATATAAATGATGCTACAGAATAGACTTTCGTCACAGCATTTCAGGAAGTGACACATGCCACATAGCTGACACATTTTTTTTTTTGCCTTTCCCCACACTCAAAGTGAAAATACATAAATCCACCTTTTTAAAAGGACCTATTTCTTCTTCTTCTTTTTTATTCTTTAATGATGGGTGGGGTTCAAGTCAAACCAGGACTTTTGATTACCCAGAAGACAGTTATAAAAGAAAAAACTACTCATTCGCAGACGTATGGCCTTCTTTCAAATGTTTTCACAACTGAAATGTTTTACTCTGGCTTATACTGTAGTCTCATAACCTTACAGTGCTTGAAGTCTTCTGTCTTATGCCCTCATTAGTAAGAAAGTTCATTACAAGTCCTGGTTTGTGTTGAACACTTCTTGTTAAAAAAAAAAAAAAAAAAAACAGTAGATTCCATGGAACACCTGAAAATGAATCTACTTGATTTCTGCGAAGAAATAGCTAAAAAACGTCTCCATTACTCCAATCCGGATCAAAGTTGGGTCTGCTTTAACTYCAACAGATCAACATCACATCTGCCCTGGACCTGGATCAGTGTTTTCTGCTATTTGGCATATCAATAAGAATAAGTACAGTAGTTACGGAGAACTGTTGATATTAGAGCAAGGAATCGATAACACTGATTGAATTGACAATATTCTAGGTAGAAATGCAAAGCAATATCTTCATATACTGTAACAACAAGGAACTCATAGAAAGGATTTAACACAGGAGTGGCGGTGTACTGGTTTACTGTACAGGGATATACTGTATACAATTGATGTTTTGGCAGAAGAAAATTGTTTCATTTTAAAGGGAAACAATGCTTTACCCTTTGCTCCATCGACAGCTGTTAGGTTTCCCCCTTCACATTCTGAGAAGCAGAGCCRCATTATGAATCTGAACTTGTCTGCAGCTCTAGACTGTAAAAATTTCTCAGAAAGTCAATTGAACACTGTCCCTGGAATTTTGTAATCCCTTCGCATCTGTAGAGCATTTGAAGAATCTCCCGAAGCAGGATACTTCAAGCCTGTTGACGAGTCCCCCTAAGATTTGCCTAAAAGTCTCTCGGAGCGCTGAAGAGGAAAAATAAAAGATGAAGGGATCCAAGCAGGCATTGAACGTGATGGGTAGCAAAGTGTACACTGTCCAACTGGGGTTATGCCATTTAATAAAACCCACCAGATGAGACAYATTGAAAGGCATGAAGCAGATGATGAAGACCAGGAACGTGACTAGGGCAAGCCCAATGGCCCTGCAGCGCTTCTTAGGGTTGAAGTTGGGTAACCGGGAAAGGATGAGAATTAACCTGATATAGCAGAAGCTGCAGATGATGAAAGGTATGCAGAAAAGCACGGTGAACATCTCTAGGCGGAAAGGCAAAATGATCTTCAGCTGCTTATCATTAAACATCGTGTAGCAAGAGTCCCTGAACAATGGCACAGCATGGGTGTCATTATAGTTCTTTTCATACTGCTGCACAATGTAGACAAAGCTACAATGGGCCATGGTAAACACCCAGAACAAGACAACGGCGACCACGGCAATCCGGGGATTTCGTCTTTGTTTGTACTTAATGGGAAACGCCACTCCCAGGTAGCGCTCCACACTGATAGCCGTTAAAAGTAAGGTGCTGTTGTAGATGGTGGTGTACATGACATATCTCTTCAGAGGACACAGGAAATAGCTCAAGGTCCATTTCATGTCAGCCGCCTCTTTCATGCGGATTGGGAGGAAGATGAGGGTGATGAGGTCCGAGACGGTAAGGCTGAGCAGGATCACATCAAGGGGCATGGCTTGTTGTTTTATCTTCCGAACATAGGTGTAGAGAGTCAGCAGGTTGGCAGGGAGGCCGATCATCAGGGTAATGCTGTCTACAGTCAGTATCAAGTYGCTAAGTGGTTTTGTCCAGTACATGGCTGATTTGTTGAGCTCTGGAAATACAGTATATAAAGAAATATTGGGAATTTTGATAGAATGTGGAACAGAAAATGCACAAAAGATGGCTAGTTATACTTTATGCTAGTTCAATCCTTTTTGCTACTTACTGTATTAGCAGCAATTTACTTAACTAGCAAGTTACACTGTTGCTAATCAACCCCACAACACCCCACCCACAAACTTTTTTTTCTTTTTTTTTTTAAGATGCTACACTTAAATTTTATGAGAAAAAAAAACATATTGAAACGACTCTATCTTCCAATGTACTTGTTAGCCGAGCTACAGTAGCTTACAGTTCAGCTAAGACAGTGATTGTTGGAAAATGATATTTTCATTCAGGTTTTTTTTCCCATTTATGAGTAGTAGGGACATAGCAGTAGAATTAGCAGAGCCCCCGCTTGGAAGAGATTTTTCTCTTTTTTCCCTCCCATTTTTTCCTGTTTAAAATTGTTGTTTGGTCTTTCACTCTTCCTTTTCAATTCATTATGCATATGCTTGGTCTTGACTTGGATGTGTTTCCAATTACATTGAAAAATTTTTATATGAAAAAAAAGTCAGTTTGATTCATCATTATTATATGACACATGGGTGTGGTGTATTAGCCCTCCTGCAACTTATGCCTATKCTCACTACTATTGATTATAATGGCAATGATATTATTTACGCTTTTAGTAACCATTGGTTTTGACCACTACTAAGCAAAGGTCCTAGTACGCATAGACGAAGAAATTATGGCATGGATGGATTAAAACCTTGTACAGTTTTTGAGCTGCGACCAGCTTCGCAATCGTCATCCTTTTATGGCCGTAAGATTAAGTTGCAATCAATGTTGCAATCTTGTTATCTACAGTAACAAGATTTTTTTTTTTTGTGGTTCACAAGTTCATGCAAAGCATTTATTCATTTTTTAAACCTTCAGTCAACCATATGAAATTCAAAAAGAACTAAGACCAGTTTTAGAATGATGATATTAAACTGGATTTTTATATTCCCAAAGTAACACCTCATACAGTAGAACAGAAAAATAACCACATACCCGTACCTCTTACCTTTGCTTGGCTGCGTGGTGAGATGTTTGTGCGTCTAACTGAGATTTTAATGTTGTGTGTGCACTTTACGGATCTTGCAACGTGCAGATCAGGAAAGACGAAATGCTTGCTTCACTGTTTACCAAACTGATTGCATTCTTTTCAGAATGCCTTTTTTTCCTTAGCATTCACTATGCATTAACAA
>QMIH01000302.1:29305-46621 GCA_003987875.1 Clarias batrachus
CACACACACACACACACACACACACACACTAGTTAAAGGTGAAGGGAAATTCCACCTTACAGCTTTGCATACAGCAATCAAACCAAGTACGAATTTGTGCCTCCTACTCCTCTGACATTTCGCCTGATACCCTCACTCGTCTCGCTCTGATAGATGATTTGATGTGATAATCGCACCGTCCTGCTTTTTTATCTCGTCATTACATTGAAGTCCGGCATGTCCGTAGCGGCTCGAACAATCAAAGACCTGATTATTAGTGCAGATCCAGCGGCAACGTTTGATGATTTTCCTGGTGATTGCGAGTTAGTCAGGTCTTTCAGTCTTGTGCCTCAGACATCATTGTGTTCAAGCCGTCAATATTTAATAGTCTGTGTGCGATAAAAAATGAACAGACATAGGGTCTGTACAATATTTGTGATTTATATATTTGCTTGTGAAGTGGTGTTATACTGTATATAAGCACACACATATAGGCTTGAAAGCTCTCCAACCACAAATGACTTTGTTCTCTTAACAACCATGGGGATTAAGTGCCAAAATTACAGACTATTAAGGAGATTACAAAAGCCAGCTTTTATCAATATAAGCAGTCGCTTAGTCACCAGGTGTTCTCCTAAGAATGCAGAACGCCATTCTTAATATTTATTTTTTCCTCAATGGTAATAAGTAAGGAAGCAACCACGACATACTGTTATATGAAAATAATAACCCTGAAGCATTTATACAGTATGATATTCTCCGGTATTCATGATTTTCAGGAATTATTTTGCTTTTACCATTTTCAATCACTAATTAAGCTAATAGGTTAAAGCCACCTATTRGATCATTTCTGCAGTGATTAATATGTCTTACTGTAGATGACAGCAAGTTATGCAGATGCAGTGAGTAGATTCTTATTTCCGAAACAACCACGTCAGAAGACTCAGATATCCTGTGGTTGTGGCAAAGATGCTACTCTGTTTCAGAAGGGTCAAATTATTGACCTGCATCAAGCAAAGAAAACAACTAAGGAGAATGTTTAAACTACTAAAACTGGGTTATGCAAAATTCATTATTAAAATCTTGGAGGATAATGGTAAACCATTATTAACCCTAATGAAGAAATTGTCTTTTTTTTCCTTAATCAGAGCTCAAATTGTCAAAAAAAAAAAAAAAAAAAAAAAAAAACAGTAGAGCTAACGGCTTCGTTTAATAGTGAAAGTAAGAGCACTTCCGACGCAAATGCAAACCGAACCTAAGGGATTGGGACTGTGTAGCTTTAAAGAAAACCACTAATCGGTGACCTTTGAAAAAAAAATGTTTGAGAGCATTGAAAAAAAATGCCATCTGGTCTGATAAGTTCAGATTATGTAAGTTACAGTGTGTGTGCAAAAATTAGGTCAACTGACCACCTAAATATAGTGACTGACCAGGTTTTTAAATTTCCCTGATGGCACAGGTATGTTCCAAGATAACGATGCCAGAATTTATTGGGCTCTAATTGTGCAAGAGTAGTTCAAGGAGCATGAGACATCATTGTCACACATGCGTTGGCCAGCACGGAGTCCAGACCATTGAGAATCTTAGGGATGTGCTGGGGAAGACTTTACACAGCGGTCTGACTGTCTATTATCAATACAAAATCTTAAAGAGAAATTAAAGAAACTGAAAAAAATAAATATTGTGACAGCTTATCAAGACCTTCTGACCAATAAAATGTAAGAATTTAAGAAGCATTGCTTTTTCCTCGCAATAAGGAAAAGTGAGCCCATGGTTGTTCAGGATTCTTTTTCTTTCTTTTTTATTTTTTTATTTTTTTTTACGACCCTTGTGATCTCACTGGAGTAGGTGGAAAGTTACAGATCAAGTATTATGTCACCTATAGATCCCTCAAAGATGTCAAAAGAAATAGTTGTGGTTATGTTCAGAATGACAACACGGTACATCAAGGGTCTGAACCCATTCTACACCTTTTTGGCTCCCTCTACTGGACATGTTCCAAGTTTCTACATCTGGTTTTATTTTTATGTTAACACATTAACTACACTGTCTTGCAAACATTGCTGTTTGAAATAAAGTCATCAAATAATTAAAGAGGCTTTGACGGGATCATTATTGCAGTGATTAATAGGTTCCAAATGGCAACAATTCAAATTATTAAACTGAAAGCAATGCAGTAAGCAGCTTCTCATTTCTAAAACATTGGTGTCAAAAGATATATCCTATGATCAAGATTTTACTGTTTTTAGATAATTATCAAGCAAAGAACAACTAAAGAGCAATACTAATAACAGATATTTTACATCAGAAACATTTGAAAATGTGGCATATTTTGCATGGAAGTGATTACTTTCTCATAAACATGAAACTAAGTACTAAGGTCAATTTGATACATTTACAAATTATTATCTCTTATATGGGAGAATAATATTCCTTATGAAGTCTATACAGTATATTATACACTCCTATATATATCAAAATCATAAGACTAGGGAACATATTACAGGTATTCACACTTCGCACTGGTGATGCTAACCAGGTTGTAAGAACTTCTACAAAATGCCAAAAGAATAAAAAGGATCAAGAGACAAAAAAAAAAAAACGAGATTTAACATTTAAACTCAAACGGGCTGTTCATCAGCTGATCAAAAGCTGAAGACCATAACCCAAAAATATCCACAAGACCAGCCTGTTTGAGTTTAAATACAGTTTTCAATGAATTGCCTTCTCTTTATTTTTTGTCTCTTCATCTTGTTTCTATTTTGGGGATTTTAAAGAAGAACTTACAACCTGGTTATGATCCACCAGTGAGAAGTGTGAATACTTGTAAAAATTTTCCCTGGTCTTAAGCTTTTGACCAGGAATACTCCGTGAGGCAAAAGGTATTTAGTCAGCCACCAATTGTGCAAGTACTGCAACTTAAAAAGATGAGAGAGGCCTGTGATTTTCATCATAGGTATACCTCAACTATATGAGAGACAAAATAAGGGGGAAAAATCCAGAAAATCACATTGTAGGATTTTGAATGAATTAATTGGTAAATTCCTCTGTAAAATAAGTATTTGGCCACCTACAAACAAGCAAGATTTCTGGCTCTCACAGTCTCCTTTGTCCTCCACTCGTTACCTGTATAAATGGCATCTGTTTGAGCTTGTTATCAGTATAAAAGACACCTGTCCACAACCTCAAACAGTCACACTCCACTATGGTGAAGACCAAAGAGCTGTCAAAGGACACCAGAAACAAAACTGTAGACCTGCACCAGGGTTGAAAGACTGAATCTGCAATAGAGATCAACTGTGGGAGCAATTATTAGAAAATGGAAGACATACAAGACCACTGAGAATCTCCTTCGATCTGGGGCTCCACGCAAGATCTCAGCTCGGTCAAAATGATCACAAGAACTGTGAGCATAAATTCCAGAACCACCTGGGGGGACCTAGTGAATGACCTGCGGAGACCTAGGGTTAGGGTTAGGGTTAGGGTTATCAGTAACACACTGCGCCAGGGACTTAAATCCTGCAGTTCCAGACGTGTCCCCCTGCTTAAGCCAGTAGTTAGGTCCAGGCCCAGCTGAAGTTTACTAGAGAGCATTTGGATGAACCAGAAGAGGATTGCTAGGATGTCATATGGTCAGATGAAACCAAAATAGAACTTTTTTGGTAAAAATTCAACTTCTTGTGTTTGGAGGAAAAATAATTCTGAGTTGCATCCAAAGAACACCATACTTACTGTGAAGCATGGGGGTGGAAACATCATGCTTTCGGGCTGTCTTTCTACAAAGGGACCAGGATGACTGATTTGTCTAAAGGAAAGAATGAATGGGGCCATGTATCGTCAGATTTTGAGAGAAAACCTCCTTCCATCAGCAAGGGCACTGAAAATGAAACRTGGCTGGGTCTTTCAGCATGACAATGATCCCAAACACACCACCTGGGCAACGAAGGAGTGGCTTCGTAAGAAGCATTTCAAGGTCCTGGAGTGGCCTAGCCAGTCTCCAGATCTCAACCCCTTAGAAAATCTTTGGAAGGAGTTCAAAATGGAAAGTCCATGTTGCCCAGCGACAGCCCCAAAACATCTCTGCTCTAGAAGAGATCTGCCTGGACGAATGGGCCAAAATACCAGCAACAGTGTGTGAAAACCTGAAGACTTACAGAAAACATTTGACCTCTGTCATTCCCAACAAAGAGTATATAACAAAGTATTGAGATTCAATTTTGTTATTGACCAAATACTTATTTTTCCACCATAATGTGCAAGAAATAAATTATTTAAAAATCCTTGGATTTTTTTTTTTCTTATTTTGTGTCTCATAGTTGAGGTATACCTATGATGAAAATTACAGGCCTCTCTTATCTTTTTAAGTGGGAGAACTTGCACAATTGGTGGCTGACTAAAAACTTTTTTTGCTCCACTCTTTATACAGAATTAAGCATATGTATAACTCTGGAAAAAATATGAGACCACTACAAAATAATTCAGTTCTTATGTCTTTTTTTTTTTTCTTACAGGTGTATTGGTGAGATGAACAGTTTTGTTACATTTTCTGTGCACTGCTGATAATATTTCTTCTACATTTAAAATAGAACTATTATTATTATTTAGAGTGTATATTTAAAGGAAGTGACAACATCACAACACATCAAAATAACCGAAGATCGTGCAGTAACAGCATGAAAATAATTTCTAAACAAATTGTGTTCATACTTCAGCTAAATAACCTTAAGAAATCAGTATCAGCACTGATTTGCAATTACAGCTTTCATGTGTTTCGGCATGCTCTCCACCAGTTTAACACATTGCTGTTGGGTAATTTATACTACTCTTTTTGCAAAAAGGCAAACAGCTCAAATGGTGTGTGACCGTCCATCCTCCTCTTGATGACATTGCAGACGTTTTCAGGAGTAAATTGCATTAAATTGCATGTACAGTATATGCTATATATAAACATACATATATAAAGGTTATGTAAGAGTCCAGATGATCCAGACAGAAACTTGCTGTCTTTCTGTGCTGTCTTTTTACAYTCTTTATTTTTTATTATTWTTTTTTTTAACGGGCAACTCCTGGCTAGCCTATTCAAAATATATAGAAATCCTTGAAAAGGTAACTGTATGCTAATATCATGATTATGGAAATAATATAGACTTTGGATACTGCCCTTCCTGGCCCTGCTTGTAATTCATGAAATTAAAATGCTCATTTCTGGTTGTTAATATAAGGATTCTTGGATACAGCATTCTTGTATGCTAATTTCATGATTATCACATTAATCCAGACTGTGCTTGTTGCACTGTGAGGACCTACTTTCATAGGTCATAACCCAAATTATAGACTGCCCTGTCTGATCCTGCTGTCTCWCATTTGTTTTGATGCTGCTCCGTCTTTTGATGCAGATACTTTACATTTAAATGAACGCTCCTGGCTGGCTCGCCTAACATATAAGGATTTTTTTTTATTAATTGCAAAGGTTTGTTTAAATATGAAAAAATCAGTCAAAAAACAGCTTGATATATTTATTCACATAAAATTTTAAAAGACCTATTATGCATATTGAAAATGTATTTAAAAAGTGCTTACATATACATACAGATTAATACATTTAAAATAACACAAAATGAAATGAAAAAAACACAAGCTCTTTCCGGCTATGTTACATCTTACTTTGTGGTGATGGAAGATCGATTTTTCTATCCCCTCACCTTCCTTTGGTTCCAAGGTGTTAAGACATCACCTTTAACATTGCCATTTTTCTCATACAAGCCTTCTGGGTGCTTTTCTCTATCTGTCACATGTAACTATAAAAGAAGATTGTGATCTTTTTTAAGGTACTTCTCCAATTTCAAGGTTTGACAAAATTCTCTCCTTGTTGTCTGATGAAATGACACAGCCGTCATGATTATCCTTTGATAAATAGCTCCTGATAACTTTTTCAAGAACATACCTTCTTTTCTAACAGATGTGAAAGTGTCTAGACAGTTTAGTCACATTTCAGAGAAAGCTGCATTAATAACAGATGGCAGCTCTAAACTCATCACGAACACTGATCCCTGAGGAATAATGATTATAAACTCAATTAGACCATTAAGTCAGAAAAAAAGAGACATTCACTATTAATTCTCATAAATTGCAAATGTTGTAGCATTAATAATTTAATTTCAAAACTATAGAAGCATTTGTTTCTATTTGGCAAAAAAAATATGGATTTTAAGTATAAACCATAGTAAATAATTGGATATAACAGCTTTTGTAGAAGCAAAGCATCAAAAGGTTAAATAATTCTGCATCACTGCTTAACTATTACTTCTCTTAGAAGAGAATATTGTTCTGAACAGGTGAGTAAACAGTTCCGTACAGTACTGGGTATACTGTCTCTGGTGTATAACCAGGAATTTATTTCAGGGTGGGGTAAGGAAATATGATGTGCGTTTTGTTTCATGACAGACATTTTCAGCCCAAAAAATGTATACACACTTCAGGAAAAGAAAAACTTGTATAAATATTTTACTATTAAATTAATTGTTATAGAGTACTTTCTATATTATTATTATTATTATTATTATTATTATTATTATTATATGCAATCGTACCATTTTTCTTTTCCAAAAGTGTGCACACATTTTTTGGATGACTATAGCATATTTACTTTCCATATATAAAACGAATAATTATTTAATTATTTATTAATAATATTAATTGCACCGTGAAGTAAAATAACTTTATTGCGATTTTACTGTAAATGATCAAAATAATATTCTAGTAATAAAATGTATTTAAAAGGTTATTTAAAAAACTAAAATAATAATAATAATAACACAAAAACAGATTCTTTTTTTAGCTCCTCCTTCAAAATATCTCCAGTATATGATCATCTGTTGCTCAGCTAACCAATTAGTACCGTCTAAATGGGAAAAAATGCATGATCCTAATATCTCAGTTGATGTTCAAAGCATATGATTAATAATCCAAGGGACTGAGTGGTTTGGGTGGTTCAGTATGTATTAATCGTAATGGTTACCTTTTATGAACAGCATCATACTGGCCATCAACAATTTATCCGCCTGCATTATTTCTCTGTGACATGGTTGTAAAGAGCCTCCCAATGAGAGCACTAATGAAAATACAGTATGTGTCTATCTGTGAATCTAGACTCTAATGAGAAAGATCATTGGAACTCTGTGTTCTCTCATCATAAACATTACCACGGCCTAACCGCATACAGTTGAATTTCTGACTGAAGGAACTCTGTAGCCAATTGAGGAGCCGTTGAAATACTTGGTTGAAAGTCCCCCGGACTGCTGATGAGGAGAAATAAAAGACAAAGGGGTCCAAGCAGGCATTAAAGGTGCTTGGTAGTACTGTGTAGGCTCTCCATGGTGGACTCTGCCATGTTACAAAACCCACCACATGGGACACATTGAATGGTACAAAACAGACAATGAAAACCAGGAGGGTGACTAGAGCAAGCCGAATGGCCCTGGAGCGTTTCCGAGGGTTGATGTTTGGCAAGCGAGAGAGGATGATGATGAAGTTGATGTAACAGAAGCAACAGATGAGGAAAGGTATGCAGAAGAGGACAATGAACAACTCAAAACGGACKGGTAAAAGAAGGTCCAGCTGCTCCTTGCTAAACTCCTTGTAGCAGGAGTTCCTGTTGGTCATATCGTTGCTTTTGTTATGATACTCCACAATGTAGACGATACTGCAATGTCCCATGGAAATCACCCAGAAGAAGATACTAGCGATAATGGCATAACGGGGATTTCGCTTAAGTTTGTACTTGATGGGGAAGGCCACTCCTAGATAGCGCTCCACACTAATAGCTGTTAAAAGCAAGGTGCTGTTGTGGATGGTGCTGAAGTAAATGAATCCCAAGAGTGGACAAAGCCAGAAGGCCATGGTCCAGGTCATGTTKGCCGCCTCATTTAATCGCAAAGGGAGGAACAAGAGGAAGAGAAGGTCAGAGATGGTAAGGCTGAGCAAGAGCACGTCTAAAGGCGTAGCACGCTTTTTCAACTTTAGGATAAAAGTGTAGAGAGCCAGCAGGTTGGCGGGAAGGCCTGTGATCAGGGTGATGCTGTTGACAACCAAAACGGAATAGCTAAGTGCTGGTGTCCAATGCGTGTAATTTGGCATTTTTTTATTTTTTATTTTTGGATAATCTGTAGAAGCAAAACAAAATTATCATAATAAAAAAAAACTGATTTGTTTTCAGTTTACAACATGTTCACTGAGACTGATATCTACAGTACTGAGCAATAGTCTTGACCCCTCATTCCTTTATATTTTGCTTCCAAAGTGCCAGGCATTCTTGCATTTTTAATGTATTCTTGAGAAATAGGACTTTTTGTCTCTCATTTTTAGTCCAGTTCTCTTGTACCTGAGCAGTTTCAGCGGAATGTGTTTTAAATGTTAAACCACACAGTGACCTAGGAATAATTCAGGTCTAAAGAAAAACAACTAACGTAAGTCATGATCCAGTGAGAAACAGGTGCAGATGATGGCAGATGATCAGGCCGGTAATTGGTATACTGGTGATGCTGAATGCTGAGTGGTTGAACAAGTGAGAGGGGAAATGAGGTCGCTGCTGAGGTTATTACATAAACAAACAATTTTATTTATGCATCTTTGTGCACTTTAATTCAGTTTAAATTAAACTCAAGATTTTTGCACAGTACTGTATATACAGTAACACCTGTCTCATATTGTGTAGATCCTCCTTGTGCATAATCAGCTTTGAATCTATTGCATATATTTAAAATGTAATTGAAAATTGTAGTTAAACTGTTTACATTCCATTAAAGGTAAACACATTGTGCAGGCAGATATGAAGAACAAACTCTGTACCTTCAGCTCAGCTGTGAAGTCTCAGTCTTTGATTTGGTCACAACCCTCAATCTCTTTACCTCTCGCTCCTGATGCCGTAATGTCACATGTACATCAGCGGGGTTTCTACAGTATCCTCGAAAAACGATGAGTCGTGGATTAATAGGCTACGGTGAATATGAGAAGAATACAAATATAGATAAAGAGAAAATAAAACAGAAAGTATCACCTTGCCTAGCAGGGGAAACCAATTTTTTTCTGATGCTATATGATGATAGGATGTTTGGGGTTAATCACAAAGCCTAATATAAATCTATTTCTAGGAAGGGTTAGTTCAGTGGCTTTAGAAGCAACCACTCAGAGGAAGAAAGCTGATGGTGTTATAAATGCATGATTTAAGATATGATTGAAATTCATTGAATCTAATAGCAAAATAGCCAGCGGTGCGGTTAATGCTAATGAGCACAATGCTTATTTTTATGATGGGAAAAAGATGACTTTTTATCTTTGCAGATATAGATACTGAAGACTTACTTCACTAACATGGATTGCCTGGCTAAGACTGTACATACATACATACATACATACATACATACATACATAGGTATGTAGGTATGCACACACCCACACATATACGTGCATATGTACATACCTATATAACGCTCAAGTCAAACCGGAATGAAGCTGTAAAACTGACTGACATTTCCAGAAGACTTCAAACACTGATGATGAGAATTTTGGCCTCAGTAAAAGATTTAAATGATGCAAATGCTTTAAAGAAGACTTTATGTCTGTAGATGACAATCCGCACCGACATTGCTCGAAGGCCCACTGCAGTTAATTCCGTGAACATTCTGCCGGTGGAATTTCTGATCCTTGAAAATCGACGTATAATTACGTGACAACTTGCAATAGAGACGCATCTGTCTGTGGGAACTGCTCGCACGATCTTTCACCAAGAGCACTTGCACGTTATAGAAACTCGACTTGAAGTTATCGCCACATCCCCTTTACAGTTCTGACCTCATTAGAAGTGATTTCCACATGGTTGGTTTTTAAAGGAGTTCTTGGAAGTCCAGCCTTTTAGACTTTATGCTTCTGGTGGACTGAGAAAACTTTTTTACCTTGATGGTATCCAGGCAGTAGTAAAACGTTGAGCTAAGTCCGTTAGTGTAGCAGTGGATTATATAGAGATATAGAAATAGTTTTTGCTCTCATAACTACACTGTAAACCCTAATGCTCAAAGTAATTAAAGATATTGAGTACTGTTAACTTAAATAATTACAATTAGTTCAAATTAATAGACATTGATGATATTATATAGTTCTATATGTTTAGAACTTTAGTTAGTTAGATGAACAAATTTTATATTTTAAGTAAGTAAGTTTAAGTACTTAAGTAACAGTAACTGTCACCTTAAAATTCCATCAACTTCAAGTCTTTCAGACTAGTGATTTTGTGCCTGACGTCATCAGGGCAATAGGGCACTGCTGGCTCAGTGGGAGGTGTTTCGCCTGCTATGTGAAAGGCCCGGGTTCGATTCCCAACCACTGGATGAAGTGCCGTCCCAAGCCCAGATAATATGGGAGTGTTGCGTCAGGAAGGGCATCTGGTGTAAAATTTGTGTCAAGCTTGTGTGCCGGACCGGATTGTCTGCTGTGGCGACGCATTGCCGGGAGCAGCCGAAAGACAAACAACTATTTATTTGATTTGCAACAACTAAAATATATATATATATAAAATATAAAATTGCTATTAAATACTATGAGTTAGGCTACTCAATATTGCAAGTAAAGAACGATTCATATGAATGAGTACAACAAACTCAAAAACTGAGTTTACTTAAAATTGGAAACATCATTACTTAAAAAATTTGATGTAACTGATCACTCTCACTTATCTTCTTTATCCTGTACTCACTCACAAACTCATTCACACACTACGGGCAGTTTTGGCAACACCAATTAGCCTAATCTGCATGTCTTTGCACTGTGGGAGGAAACCGGACTACCTGGAGGAAACCCACCAAGCACGGGGAGATCATGAAAACTCCATGAGACGGGAATCGAACCTGGACCCTGGAGGTGCACCGGTGTGCGGTGTTGTGTTATTCAACACAATAGAAATCCCGGTTTGACTTGAACACTGCTTGTGTATATACACTACCGCTCAAAAGTTTGGGATCACTTGCATACTGGGGATTTTAAAACCATGAAATAACACATATGGAATTAAGTCATTTTGTAAACAACAACCACAACAACAGCCAGTTGTTATTTTAAGACACTGAGGTCGGCCTTTCTGGAATAATTCTTGCAAGAACAGTATTGTCAAGTGCATTTGCAAAACCGATGATGAACCTGGCTCTCATGAAGACCTTCCCAGGAAAGCAAGACCAAAACGTACCTCTGCTGCAGAGGAGAAGATCATTTAGAGTCACCAGTTATCAGAAATCACCAATTAACAAACAGCACCTCAGATTAGATCTTACAGAGCATACTGTAAATAGCAGACACATCTTAACATCAACTGTTCAGAGGAGATTATTGCATATTTCGGACGCCTTCAGTATTGTTTTACAGTGTAGAAAGAAATGCAAATCAGGAACGATCTTGGAGTTAGAAAGTGATCCCAAACTTTTTAGCGGTTGTGTATTTTTACATATAGTTGTATATATGGTTGTAAACAAGAAAACTTGTAACATATTTCGACAGGGCAAATGATTTTTTTTTTCAATAACAGTACATCCTGAAAGCAAGTGTTAGTTCCTGTTATCACTTGGCATCTATAAACAGCAGGTCTTTCACCAACCCCATTTTTTTTTCCTTTCTTGTCATCTTGCAGTTCGTTGAATTACAGAGAAAGCCTGAGGAAATATACCCTGACTATTTTTTTTCACTCCAGAAAACTTTACATTATTAAGTCCTGATACGAAAAAAAAAAAAGCAAAAGCTGTACTATATATCAATGTTCAGTACTTTCATACTATCTGTGTATCTGATTATTAAATACAATTCATATAAATGAGTGTTTACTACAGAAATGAGATGGCACTAGAACATAGTTCTGTATACACTGTGTGTTATTATAAATATGTGGTTTGAAGAATACTCAGAACTAGTAACAGCTCTGCTGTGATGTATGGCATGGCATGTTACACATATTTATCACCAGTGCCAACTTGTATTTTAAATTACGTCATGATAAAAATGTGTCAACTTTTTTGCACGTTACTATTGAAAGGAACGTAATTCCTTAGTCGTTATCTCTATTAAGCGCCCTAATATTGGGGTCCAGATGAGTGAGCGTGCTAGTTGAAATCATTCTACTGTATATACCAGACTTTGCTCATTTTAAAGGGTTGTAAGTAGACCATTCATCTAGGAAGCTCATCTAGGAGGCCAATGGTGACCATYGTACAGTATTTCTTCCCATTTGTATGACCGTGGTAGGACCTCAGCTCAAAATTCACACTCACRTTCACWCTCGCACACTACAGGCAATTTGGGAACACAATCTCAGTCAGCCTAATCTGCTGACTCAGTCTTTGAACTGTGGGAGGAAAACCAGAGTACCAGGAGGAAACCCACCGAGCACGGGGAGAACATGCAAACTTGGTTTAAATCATAATACTCAGAAATTATGATTGGTTAGTTTTTATATACTATATAATAAAAAAAATCTTTTTGATTTCCAAATTTTAAATTTCCAAGTTTCTTGGTTTTGGAATGTACTTTTTAGGTAGAACGCTCTGGTGAAAATTTTTTGTCTTTTTGTTTGTTAAGTTTTTGAATAAAACCTTTAAAACCGCTCTTTTTTTTACCTTGCTGCTAGGTTGCTACTACAACCTGTGGTCCTCATTAATCGCTCACATCCTGCAGAAGTGGCTAAATGTGCCTTGGTGTACCACAATCGCTATATGTTTGCTGCTCCATCACACCCGCGAAATTCTCTGACTCATTTATACCTGTCATCTGTTTCCTTTATTCTGTTTTAAAACAATATATATATACATATATTGTTTTAAAACACACACACACACACACACACACACACATATATACATATACATGTGTGTGTGTGTGTTATTGGAATAAATTGGGAATATGAATGAATTCCCAAATATCAGCATGTTTTGAGAAAAAAGAAAAAAGGACAAAGGACACAATATCCCAAGTTAACATTTACATGCATAAGTCACTAGATACAACTAGAACAACTTAATGTATTAACAGCAGTTATAATTGGTGTAAGAGAAGCAGAAGTAATCCTGAATAAATTTTTTCAAATGCAATCAAATCTTAAAGAAAATATATTTGCATRCTAYATTCTACACAATTAATAATGACATTATTAAAACAATACATCAACATCAGRAAACCCACGTCTGGCTCACGCAGCAAAGACAGAAGAGAATCCTTACCTTCTCAGCTGAGCTGTGATCGTCGTGTCACTGATGTGGTCACAGCGCTCTAATGCTCTTTAGTGACACTGCAATGTCATTTAAACACCAGCAGGCATTTACATTTTAGAAGCAATTTCCATGCAGGAAACAGCAGCATACAGGTTGAGGATATATATATATRTGTGTGTATGTATATGATTGCTGTTTCCTGCATGCATAAACAGTTTATATATATTTTCCATAAAATGTCTACACATTAACAAAATAAATATTTATATACTTTGTTCAGCAGCAAATCTTCAACACCTTAATCGAAAAAAGATTTTTTTTAATTGAAAACAGTTCCACCACTAATACACTAATAATCGAATTATGCAGCATGTGTTCACAGAGGCCCTTTAAACTGGAAAAAATCAGATACGAGTCACACGACAATAAAAATAGAAACTAGAACACAAGTTATTGCCTCGCGTACGAACGATTTGCAGGAAACCTTCAGTTCTGTTTCTACTTCTGCTCAGTGCCAATGTACATAAATAGACATAGTGACCAAAAGACTTTCGAAGATAAATCATGTCATTATGAGGTTTCTTTATTTGTAAGCATGAACGCAACTGGACATCATTAAGGCAGACTGCTTTAGACWTTTGAAGATSCAGYTATTTGTCATATGTACCTTACAGCAATGAGTGAATAATTTTTTTTTTTTGGTTTGTTTGTTTTGTATGCCCCAGTTAAGGAGCTGGGGTCAGAGAACTGGGTCAGTGCCCATAGAGCAGATAGGCTTGATCAAGGGTTTAACAGAGCCAGTGTGGTGGCACTGGGRCTCGAACCCATGAACTTCAGATCAAAAGAGTTAACCATCTGAGCTACCACTTGCCCTAGGAGCAAGTGCATCAGTATAACAAAATAACGTAGGAACAACGTGAACAAAGTAGGTCATTTACACTTTCACTCACTCAGTCTTCATCTACAACCTTTTATACTGTATTGGGGGGGCAGATGGGTGTTGGGCTGAAGCCTATCCCAGGAGACCTAGGGCACAAGATGGGGTACCAATCCATCGCAGGGGACACACACGCAAACACACAGTCACATACTATGGGTTTTAAGAAACCCTCAATACAGGGGGGAACATGCAAAGTCCATGCACACAGACCTAAGACGGGAATCAAACCCGGACCCTGTAGGAMAGCACTGACCACTAAGCCACTGTGCCATCCTTAATTATTTTCCATTTGAACGAAACATGTCACTGTTAGTTTATGAACCAGTTGTCACAGATCCTTCGTTTGCACTCTGGTTTCCATGGTGATAAACGCAACATTGTTAGTTTTATTTTCTATTTCATAGTACTTGTATTTTTATCTCCATTGCTTTCCATGACCWGTCTTTCATTTGTTGCTCCTTGGTTTCCAGGAAACAAACATTTTTATACTTGTGTAATTTCCTACAGTGGGGGAAAAAAGTGTTTGATTTCTGCTGCATTCATCCTACAATTAATATTCTACATCACGTTTGACTGCCTGTCTGTATKTTTCTGTCCTATATGCTCATCCTGCACATCTGGAGCCTATTTCAGGACACTTCGGGCACGAGATGGGGTACACCCTGGACATGAGAGTACACATGCATACACAGCCATTCACACACTACAGGCAATTTGGGAATGCCAATTATTGCACTTCGTGTTTGGACCAAAGTACCTGGAGGAAACCAACCAACCACAGGGACCCGAAGAACCCTAGAGGTAGGAGACCACACCCACCTGTTTTTTTTTTTTTCCCAGCAGTGTTACATGCAGTAAATATTAACTTTATTTATATAAAAATATTAGATGTATTAGCAAAAATATTATTARATGTAATACAGGTAATTATTAGGAAGCAGTATGCTTACCATCAACTTGTACCTGACTTTGATAGTTGATCTCAAAGCAAAAGAACAACTGAAAGTGTCGTGATAAGTAATGCAATATATTAATAAATGCAAGTCRTGAAAATCTAGCTAAATTAAAAATAAATTAAAGTAATTTAAGGGCACAAAACTATTATAACCTCAATAACTAATGACTCGTTCGGTTCCGCTTCTCACTTTTGCTCAGCTTTCCCCGGATCGTCTGCATCGATTGACTTCTAGGCCAGGGGTAACGCCGCAGCTACGGTTTGGTGCTAGTGGGAGGAAATTTGGGAATTGAATTCCCTGGACTGCCAGAGAGCCASGATTTGGAACTTAACCCTCAACCGCTTAGTATGTTTATCTGCTCAGATAGTTATTTGAGACTGCTTTGGATTAAATCGTCTAAAATTCAAAATTAAGCATGTAAGAGCAGGACCAGGGAGAAACATTCAGCACCTCAACACAGCAGTAGACTTTTCTAAGACGGACACAATGCATTAAGAGAGGTCGAACAAGTAAGCATAAAAAGTGTCAAATAATAATAATAATAATAATAATAATAATAATAATAATAGCAGCATATGATCAAAGATGGAACACAGTATCTGTAGTAGAAAACTGTTGCACTGTGTTGCAGCCTGCCCTCATAGAAGTCATTTAAAAATGCACTTCTCTTTATCTTCTTTCGTTTCTTTTGGAGGAAATCATATTGAGGAGCTAGTCGGACAAAGCCTTCGGAAATCAAGGTTCTCAGAATCAAATCAGCATTTCGGGCTCTGTCATTAYAGTAACCTTGCTTGTTCATAACATTTCAGAAAGAAGGAAGAGGAAAATGAAAGCTTTGGTTCCCCTTCTCACTTTTGTTTTGCCATTACAGAGTATGCACCTAGATACAAGTAAATCGTATATTTAGACTGTTAGGTCAGTCACACGTTTAGCTCAGGGGAGCATGGTGAACCTGCACGTAGCCGTCTCTCCATATCTGCGTAGGTGTGTTTTGGGTTTTCTCTCTTGCTTCCGGAAACAAAAAGACATTTGCAATATATTACTTTTTCTTATGAAAAGTAATAACAATACGTCTATGGAACTGCYTTTGTAACATGAAGTTTTAAAGCAGTGATCTAAATGTAGAAAGCCTCTATTGATTTAGGTGAAGGTTGCTTACCCTAGCTTGGGCCTGAGGAGTGATGCGGTCCCACTATTTGAGCAATGCTCTTCAATGATGCTACAAAACCATATGCACAACAGAAGGTTACAGTAATACGCATCATGCTGGCCATATTCTCCAAAGAAATGAAAGTTAAGATCCTAACTACAGTAGGAGATTGTCTTATGCATTATTAAAATACTGAGCTTTGTGTTGCAGTGTTGTTGAAAGAAACCCATCACAAGCAAATTTTTCACAACTTCCTAGTGTTAACCAGAGAGTGTTTACACAGGCGCAGTGTGAACCAGGAAGTCCAAAGCAGAATGTTTGGTTTTGAACCTTGCAAAAGGTCCAGCCAAAAACACTTGTTCTAATTAAAGTGAAATAAAAAGTGTAAAATATTGCCACCACCAAGAAATGCTTGACATAAATACAAAGCAATAAAATATGATAATAATAAACTCGTCCATTACAGAGGCGAATACCAAAGAGCTCAACGCCACTTCCATAACATCAAACCAGCCTCTATTATGGATGGTCCAGAAGGAATTTCCAGATAGACTGAAGGCATCATGAAGTCGGCTCCAGTAAATACACTATGAGGATATTTCCATCCCAACAAACTAGTATTTTTTCCCCAATTTCGTCTCCTCTGTGATACCAGCCATACACAGTGGGCCTTCGTAGAGGMGTGGCTAGATGCATTAGGTTACTGATCAGCTTCCCTTTCTCTTCAATAGGTGCTGTATCATGTCTGACCCTGCACTCTATAGCTAGATTGGGTCCCTTGGCTACTGGTTAGTGATGGCTGTGATGCACCACTTGCATAGTCATTTTATGTGCATGTGTTTCTTGTTGAGGTTTTTTGTGGTTGTGTTTTTTTTCCCCCATTATTATTATTAGTTGTAAAAGACATAAGTTGGGAGACATTCAATAGACAMTGGAACTGTTAGACCTTAAAACCTATTGCCCAATATTGTGTATGATCACCTGGTGCCACTAAAACTCTGACGGTATGCTGAGGTACTGTACAGTATCTGGCACCATGGATCAGACTTG
>QMIH01000302.1:58735-79428 GCA_003987875.1 Clarias batrachus
TATATATATATATTAATGTTTTCTACTCAGTGCTTCTCCAGTCAAACATTTGAGAGAAGAAAAACAGCACAAGCATAACTCACCCACGATGCTAAGGCTTGTCTGCTGCTGCGACGTTTGTGTCGTGATGCTGTTACGAGCTAAGCATGTGTACTGCCCGCTCTGATTGGTGGAAAAAATCTGCAAATTCAGCGTGCCACTGTTTGCCTGACTGGCTGTCAGTGGTACACCATTTAACTGCCATGACAAGAGAGCAGGGGGCAGAGAGACAGCGGTGCAGGTKAGCTGGACTGTYTGGCCAATGGTAGCGTCTCCTCCACCAACACAATTGGAGGATGATTTCGTCACCTGAGGAGTGTCTGGGCCATCTGATGGTGATATTACATTACATGAATAATTAATGTAATAAAAATTATTATTTTTATAAAATTACTATTAATGTTTTCAAATAAGCATTAGGAATAGCAATAGWTTAGCTGTTTAAGCTAATGTTTATATAAATCCAAAATGTCAATGCCATTAGGGCATTTGGTTTCTATTAATCTCTATTAATCAGATCTGCATCTGTAAGACCAACAAATTATGCACTTAACACTGATTACAATGTGTTGTAGATTAGCCAAAATAAAACTTGTTTCGTGGACATTTAAACGAATGTAACTACAAATGGATAAACACAATATACAAAGGGTGTTCAAGTCAAACCGGGACATTTGATTGCACAGAGTTAAAAAACCCCTTTATTTCTGTATATAATCCACTGCTACACTAACGCACTTAACCCACGGTTGCATTAGTGCTTGGATTGTTAAATGAACGGCCCCTTGTACAATGTGATGTCCTTAAATTAAAAAATAATTGCTGTGATATTAAAAGATTATATTTAAAAGCAGGAAATATGCCATCTGGAAATATCAATGAGCACAGCTCATTGTTTTTTACTTCTGTACTTCTGTCATATCCTGTCCCTACACAAATATWAAYGTTAGACTTACAGTACACAGTGAGGCTTGCCGTGGCAGTCTGGCTACTGACAGGGTTACTAACGGTGCAGCTGTACTGGCCGGCATCGTTTCTGTTAACTGGGTTGATATTCAGAGACCCGGCGTTGATGGTGAAGCGAGGGTCGGAGGGAAGATTGGAGCTACCTTTTCCCCATGTCACGCTGGTCCCAGAGCCTGCAGTCCAGCTGCACGTTAAGGATGTGTTGCCACCCTCTATAGCCACAGAGGGGATGAACAGGGACACTCCACTCACCGCAACTTCATAGGAAAATCACAAATTATCAATTTAGACATTAAAATATACCMTATGTTTAGCATTCTACATTATTTTAGTGATATTTGAAGACTACATATGGGTATGTATGAGGGACGTGTTTTTTACATCAACCTGGTATGTACCATGGTTATTCCAAATTATGACTGGATATTTGAACAGTAGCAGTTCTACCTCCTTATCTAATGTAAACACTTGTTCCACCCATCCTGTGTTTTCACAACCATGATTTTCGGGAAGTCTGAACAAGGCATGCCGTACAACAATCAGAATCTTAGACTGCCCTATTTTTTTTTGGATTAGATTAGATTCAATAGCATTGTACAAAGTACACTGAAGGAAATAGAGTTTCATTTTTACCAGGCACCTGTAAACATGTACTGATGATGTATAGTATGTGTAATTATTTGCAACATAGTATGCTCATTATTAATCAACCATCGAAAGCATTTTCCACGGTTTTCAGTGAATCCTTCRGATTGGAGGAAATAAAAATAAAAGTTAAAGACCGTATCACTATGTTTCATTCTAATACTGTCCAATAATAACATTCTTACCGTAAACAGACAAAGTGACAGAGCGCGAGTTGGTGGACAGGCCGGTGGTAGCGGACGGTGTTACAGTGACCGTGTAGTTTCCAGCATCGTTGAGTTGGCTGCTGCTGATCGTGAGCTGGGTGGCAGTGATGCTCACTCTGCCTTGGTACTGGGGAAGTGGATTAATCACAGCCTGGCCGTTGATCCACTGACCCAGTGTGCCTCCTCCGGGAGCAAACCACGTGATGGAGAAGACATTGGAGATGGTCTGAACTGTGAACACTGCATTGCCTCCTGTCGTTGCCAGCACAGGCGAGCTCTGGAACTGAATGGGCACCGGGTCCTGACATGACGTTAGAGGAAGCACTGAGGAAAAAGCGTGTTTTTTTAAAAAAATTATTCGATTCTATTCACTTACATTAAATAACAGACAAAAAATACTAGCAACTTCACTACAGGTTGCGTTTATTGTTCTGGTTATGCTTTCCGAGTATTTCCTTATAACTTAGAGATTAGATTTAAATTCCTTAACGAGAACCTATTATGCAAAATTTACCCTTTAGTCATTTGTAGACAGTCTTCAATAAGCGTGCATACGAAAAAAAAACATAATGGTAAAAAAATTTTTTTTTAAAAACATTCATGGGGATAAAAAAGCATATTACATTCCCCTAAGAAGATGCTCCCCCCCCAATTGTTGTGTAACTCTGCTGTAGATTATCTGCACAGACACTGAGACACTCCTCACATTTGGAGGAGGGGTGAAACCAAGGTTTGAGGTATGAAAAAAATGCATTATATGAAAAGTATTTCAGCCGTAGCGTTAATTAATGTATACTTCTATCCAACAAAACATTCCAAAAAAATATATGGACACCCCACTATCACCATCAGATGGTGTATTCTCTTTTTTAATTAACCTACACTCTTCACGGAAGGCATTCCACAAGAGTTTCAAGCATGTCAGTGAGAATTTACCCAATCAGGCACAAGAGCATTAGCAAAGTCAGCCAAGGAGTCCTGGCGTGCATTCAAGCATTCCAACACCCCGCATAATCTTTAGTGGGCTTAAGGTCGGAGCTATGTATAGGTCATTCTATTTCATCATGTCTTCATGAACTTCCCTGTGTGCACARTTACAGTCTTATAACTTTCTCACATGCACTATCGAGAGTCAGATTATGTGCCCACATACTTTTGGACATAGATCATACATTGATTTCTAAAACTTAAAAAAGGAATGACTTTAGTAAGTTTAATGTAAGTAATGAAATGAAACATAATCTAACATGATCAGAAATGTAAAAAATTTAAAGGCGTCTGCGAGGCAAATCTATATTCAGTCATATGCTTATCCTAATTCAGCTGCTACAATAGTTCTACAGTACTTCTCTCACTCTTAACTCACCTATCCCTATTTTAGGCTGGGTTACATACTGTAGCCCTGACCTTAACTCCACTTTCATGACTATACTCGCAGGATGGAAATTGAGTGATCTTATCTCTCTGGCCTAAACAACAACAACAGCTARCGCTGAGTAGCTAATTTTGGGTAAAAGAGAATTTGCACGGAGACCTCACTGCCTTTATCTTTGTCATTTTCTACAGCAGAAGTAAATGCATGCACGCTGAAATTAGGACATGGTTCATCGACATATCTTTGTGAGGTGGAAGGAAACYGGAGAATATGTAACCCACATAGAAATGCTGCACAGACAGTATTCCAGGCTCGAGATTAAACCCTCGTCAGGGGGTTAAGTACAGTAATATTCCCTGCTGCACCTGCTTACATTCATGAGAACATTGTGCAACACGGTTTGGTTTCTGAAACGAATAACATGAATGAAAACAATGTCTGTTCTGCTTTAAATAGGTTTTATGATAACCATGGGTCAGTGAAAAAAATCCYGTCTAACAAGTTAAACACATTTCTTTTACTCTCGTAAAATGCATGAAAGTTGACGAAGAGTTTTTAGTATCAGCCACATGATATGATTCACTTACAGTCAAGCAGCATTAGTGTTTACTCTGCTGTGTAAATACATTTGTGTGGGATATGGGTGTCTGCTAAATGCCATAAATGTTCCTCATAACATTAGTTCTTGCACTGCATTGCTACTTACKCTTGAGGMAGGATAAAACTGAGCAGTTCAGGCTCTAATGTTTTGCACAAGAGTGCCAGTTTYGCAAGGCTAGRATTTGAACRCACAACCTTACTAAACGGTTTAAGCATWGGCATCCCGCCCTTGGGGTTAAAGTGAATTATTTGCTAAGATTATTTAGAAATAAAAATTATGAAAGGTGACATAAAAGAGTTATGTGCTGCTCAATAAAAATAGGATTTATTATTTAATTCTTTTTAAGTTAAATCTTAAACTCTTGCAGTTGAAGTTAGTTAAATGCTGCCCTTGATTTTTTTTTTTTTTTTGTGAGAAAACTAATGTTATAATAAATGGCCTACATTTAATTACTCGTGTTCAATTAATTTGTGAAAGTGTTGAATAAAGCTTTGAAGGTTTGACTACATTGTTTTTAAAGGTTCGAGGTCTTAAAATTGTAACATATTTGGAACAAAATGTAATTTCAAGTCAGGATATTTATGAAATTTTTTAATTTACAKAAACAGAACATCAATCGAATCACACCTTGGTGTCGTATCAGGTGGCTACAGAATCGGATCACTTTGATACTTTTGATCCTTGTGTGTTGAAAGCAGAAAAAAATGGCCAAGCATAAGAATTTGAGTGATTCGACAWGGGCCAAATTGTGATGGATAGAGGACTRGCCACTCCAAAACTGCAGCCCTTGTGGGATGTTCTCAGGCTGCAGTGGTCAGGACGTACCAAAAGTTATCCAAGGAAGGAAAACTGGTGAACTGGCAACAGGGTCATGTGTGGCCAAGGCTCACTGAGGAAAGAAGGCTGGCCCATGTAGTCCAATAGATCCAATAGAAGAGGTAGTGCACAGTAGATCAAATTAAAGAAAAAGATAATGCTGGTTGTGATAGGAAGGTGTCAGAACACACAGGTCATCACTGTTACGGTGGCAAAAGTAGGGACCTACTTAATATTAGGCAGGTGGTCATAATCTTATGCTGATAGGGATGCGTGTGTGTGTACTGTGCAAATGTCTTAGGCCATGCAAATAAGTGAAATAGAGCAAGGATGTTTTTAAAAAAACTTTTCTACATTTTAAAAAAATATATACAAGCTGTAAACAATAAATAAACAAACAAAGTCAATATGTTGGTCTGACGATTGCGTATGCATAAAACATAATCTCAGTTACAATGTGTGCACGCACACACACACACACACACACACACACACACACACACACACTGTGGACACACTGCTCTTTCGGGATTCTTTTCAAAGGTAAAGTGCAGTTTAATTTGTTTTATTTTTATTTTGTATTAATTATTTTTTATATAAATATTTTTGGGTTGTGGAATGAATCATAATGAGTTTCCCTTATTTCTTATGGGGAAATTTACCTTGATATGCAAGTGTTTTGATATACAAGCACGCTTCCGAAACAAATTATGCTCACAATCAAAGGTTTCATGTTATATATATATATATATATATACACACAGTATATACTAGAATTATATTGCAATTATATATACATTAGAGTATATAAATAGGGTGGATGACAGGAGAGGAGAAACATTATAATATTAGAATGCTAATAATAATATGATTCATATAATAATATAATAATAATAATATAATTCATAATAGTATAATGTTACCTGCCAGAATTGTTATAAGCACAACATGACCCAGCAATAAGGTTACATTCATCTCAGCTTGGAAGAGCTACAGTTCAACACAAACAAAACAAAGAAATATGAACATTAGCATCAATGTGTCCAGGAACTGCTCTGTCAAACCAGTTTACCTACAAAACACTGCGTAAACATTCACAAAGCATCACTTTCACTCATATTATCACAAGGATTTTACAATAATATATACAGTATAATATCTAATGTAATACGATAAAAAAAGATACTTTATATATATTTATATTTATAATAAGAATGCTCGTGTACTCACTCTGTTCTCTTTTTTTTCGCCGTCATGTTTCGGTCTAAACAGCCGCCACCGTTTACACTGGGCTCAATAACCTTGGATATACTGTGAAGTGCACTATATAGGGTGTGAAACGCCATTGTGTACTGCCCTAAGTAGTGCACTTGTGTCAGAAGTGGATTTGCGTTTGAGCGTCTCTTCACTTCCTGATTTTCCAGTTTAGTCTGAATGAAACACAAACACCTGTTAAAAACAGTTAAGCTATCAGGCTAACACGTAGTGTTCAGTGTACGGTTGTGGTTTATCCTCTCTGTATAAATAATCAAAGTATTAATCTTTGTAAATGGTTTCATATTTTAAGCATGTTATATAATAAATAAGATAATAAATACTACATGAGCTGCTCAGCATGTCTGCAATAAATGCCATTTTCAATGAATGATACTGTATAATGTTTACTATGTTGAATGGACTTTCACAAAAGGGTAAACAAATCTTATTTTTGGAGGAAATTACTTTTGTCAAAAAAAAAAAAAAAAAAGTCGTTTGCTAGAATTCAGCCATGGCCAAAACTTTTGAGAATGACACAAATATTAAATTTTCACAAAGTCTGCTACTTCAGCCTTTTTGTCAGATATTACTATGGTAACATTCTTAGATCTTTTTGTCAGATGTTACTACTGTATGGTATACTGAAGTATAATTACCATGACACATTACTGATGGTAGCGCTCACTTTCATGCATTCCAAGAAAGGGAGCAAAGAAGCCACTTCTGTTAAGGAAAAATATTAGGAACAGACTGATATTCTGAGAAAAGGTAAAGGAATTGAACTGCTGAKGTCTGGAGTACAAATTTTCTCTTGTTTGGAGGCACCCAGAAAACAGTTTGCCCAGAAAAAAACAGTTGAGCGCTATCATCAGCCCTTTGTCACACCGGCAGTAAAGCATCCTGAGACCATTCATGCTTCTCAGCCACTCATAACTTTCCTAAGAACACAGCCATGGATAAGAAATGGTACACAAACATCCTCCCAAAACAGTTTGGCGGCGAACAATGCTTTTTTTTTTAATCACGAAGGAACACTTTGCCAAACGTGATAACTAAGAGTCTTGGGAAATAAAACATTGAAACATTGAAAAGGTCCATGGCTTCTTCCCAGATCTTAATTCCATTGAGAACTTCTGGTCAATCCTCAAGAGGTGGGTGAACAAAAAAAAAAGTTCTTACAAACTCATTGCATTGATTAAGCAGGAAAAGCCTGCCATCAGTCAGGATGTTGATTGAAGTTGATTGACAGCATGCCAGGGTGAATTGCAGAGGTCTTGAAAAAGGAGGGTCAACACTGCAAATATTGACTTTTTGACTAAACCTAATGTAATTGTCAGTAAAAACCGTTTGGCACTTACAGTATGAAATGCTTATAATAACACTTCAGAATACCGTAGTAACATCTGACAAAAAGATCTAAAAACACTGAAGCAGTGGACTTTGTGAAAATTTATATTTGTGTAATGCTCAAAACTTTTGGCCATAGCTGTAATGTTAAAATGCATAATGAAATACATTCATTAGGTACACCTGTTTAAATACTTGTTAATGCAAACATCTAATCAGCCAATCACATAGCAACATCTCAGTGCATTTACAGTACAGTAGGTGTGCATGATCTGCTGAAGTTCAAACGAAGCATAAGAACAGGGAAGAAAGGTGATTTAATTAATTTTGAATGTGGCATAATTGTTGGTGCGACGGGCTGGTCTGAGTATTTCTAAAACTGCTGATCTACTGGGATTATAACCATCTATAGGGTTTAGAGAATAAAGAATGGTCTGAAAAAGAGAAAATTTCCAGTCAGCGATAAGACTCTGTGTAAAAATGAGTGGAGAATAGCCAGACTGGTTCGAGCTGATAGAAAGGCAACAATAACTCAAATACCAGCTCATTACAACCAAGGTACTGTATGTCGAAGGGCATCTCTTTACGACAAAAAGTCCTATCTGATTCTCAGGTATTTGAGTTAACTTCCCTTTCTTACAAAAAAAAAAAAAAAAACTTCCCAACAGTGTATGACCGATGGTACTTGTACTGTAGTTAGTAACCTAGTGAACCAGTATAAGGATATCTCCAATAACGGAAACTTCAAAGCACTTTTGTAAGTAACTCTGGATGAGAGCATTTGCCAAATACCTAAATGTAAAGGTAATGAACTTGCACAACATGTTGAACCTTGAAGCACATGTCCAGCAGCAGAAGATCACACCAGGTGCAGCTCCTGTCAACGTAGAACAGGAAACTTAGGCTACAATTTGCATGGGCTCACCAAAATTGGACTCGATTTAAAAAGCATTGTCTGGTTTCTGCTGCTATATTCAGATGAGTGGATCCGAATTTGGCATAAAAGCATGGATTCATCCTGCCTTGTATCAATGGTTTAGCCTCCTGGTGGTGGTGTAGTGGTGTGGGGGAGATTTTCTTGGCAAACTTTTCTTGGCAAACCATCTCAAACTGGTTTCTTGAACATGACAATAAGTTCACTGCACTCAAATGGACTCAGTCACCTGATCTCAATCCAATAGAGCACCAATAGAGATATTGGAATCATGGATGTGATATTATTATGTCAATATGGACCAAAATCTCTAAAGAATATTTCCAGCACAATGTTGACTCTATTCCATAAAGAATAAAGCAGTGCTGAAGACAAAAGGGGTCCTAGCCAGTACTAGCGAGGTGTACTTAATGACGTAGCCAGTGGGTGTACAGTATAACATAAGGTTGCGCACTTACGTTGAGAAAGAGATAAAACTAGGGACAACCTGGGATAAGGACAACTAAAAAATCTTGCAAATCAAGTAATGGGTTAACCACATAAAAGGACTGTCTTTGATTTTTAGATGAACAGGTGAAGCTAACCATCGGTGATAGACACACAAAATGAGTAGCATCCAGTATATTTTTTATAAAGCTAAGATTTATACATGCATAAAATCATAGTCCACATGTTCAAGTAAATTMTTTAATCCCGATCCAATTTCGGCACAGTGGAGCAGTGGGTAGCATTGCCACCTTACAGCTCCAGGGTACTGAATTAAATCCTGACATAGGGTTACTGTTTGCATTTTCACCAGTTTCCTTCCACTGACTAAATCCAACGCCAGCGGGTGAATTATGTATGCTGATTGCCACTTAGGATGAATAAATATTTGAATGTTTGCCTGATGTCCTGCAGTGAACCCGAAACCAAGTGAAAATGATCCAATTTGAAATTTTCTGCATCCCTTTAATCACAACTCTGCTCAGTGCACAAGACTAGAATAAATGAAGAAAATCACATCCTATAAATTAAATCCTCCAGCTTTGTCTAATTAATTCTGGTTACTTTTTAAGTGTACATACTTAATCAAAAATATGAAAGTATTTTTTTATTTCTTTGTTATAAACAACATATTTTATGGTATTTATTTGTTTATTTTATTTATTTGTTCTAAATGGTCCACATGCAATATGCGTATGCACCCACATGCAGCCCACACTTTGATGCTTTGGATCCACAGTGATAAGGTCATAACTAAGTACATAACTACACAACATTATGTAGTACATAACATTGTTTAATAAATATGAAAATGTGGACATAAAAATAGAAAATATTTAAGATATCTGGTAATAATTTTTGTATAATCCAGTATAGAGCATGAGGAAATTCCTAGTTTCGTAGTGATTGAAGGTTATGAGTTCAAACCTCAATATATGATTATGGCTTACTTTTAAGTTTCATTGGATGACTGCAGTTCATGGGCAAACATTTGCCACAAATTTGGAACCTTCCATTTTCCAAGAATTTAGTAGAAAGCCTTTCATGAATTTCGGAGGTTATTATCACAGGAAAGGGAGACTAAAACTATTCAAGGAGTAAATGTAGATGTAATGGTCAGTTGTAAAAAAAAAAAAAAAAGAAAGAAAGAAAGAAAAAAAAAAGAAAAAATTGGCCAAATATAATGTTCCAAATTGCAATATRATACTATTGAGGTTAAGCTTGTTTTAAATTTAAATATAATTGTCTGAGTAGCTTTACTTGTAAAGAAAGACTATACACTTTACCCAAAGGTACGTATGGTTCTACAAAACTCTAAAAACTTATGATACCTATACCTAGCGATAAAAGTAGTTTCTTTAAACATAGCTCTTTATACTGTTTCTCTTTAAGTAAAGTTTGTTAAAGAAATACTAAAACAGTTTACACTAAAATTCAGCAGTCGCTACAAGGTTCTTCTTATTAATTTTAATTGCTGAGAATTTTACTCTGGAGGCAGGATGATTAGTCATTCCAAGGATCATTTAAATCTTAGCTAGTAGAAGATCCTCTGAAATAGGATTATGTAACACAGAGGTACTGTACTGTTTGACTGAACATAATATATACAAAATATATACAAAATAAACAAAATATAATACTGTATACCTCATTACATTATGTTGCCAGTTTGTTCCTTTGTTATAGTAAAAAAGTGAACTGGTACTGGCTTGAATGCAGTACAAACCTCTTTTGCCAAGTGAATCAATAGGTATGGGAGTATCATAAGGTTTATGGTAGGGGTAGAGGCGTTGGACTATAGATCGGAAGATGGACACAGTCAAGTCCCTGGTTCAAGCACCACCAAGTTGCCACTCTTGGGCTCTTGGTCTTCACCAGTTCAGACATGGAAATTTATGATAAGCCATCTTTTTTCAACGGAAACGGGAAACATTATATCTCTTAACATGGTGAGAGTCACCAGAGCAGAGTACAGTGAAGTAACAACCAAATATATCCACATGCAAAACCTCTATAAAACCAAACTACTGTACAAAAGCAGTTTTGAATTTAATACAGTACACACCACCAGATAACTCTTAATATACTGGACACTGGCTTGTACTCGAGTGCTTGCTGAAAAAAGAGGATTTTTTTTTTTATATTGACTGTTAGAAATTGATGTTTGTTTTACAATTAAACTCTGAGAAGTATTTTCCAGAACACTGGCAAAGTAAAAAAATATATATATAAAAATTGTTAAGACCAATCCTCGGACCAAGGAGAGGAACCACAGATTTAGGTAAGAACTCCTTTAATAAGCAGTTTACATATTTTGAAAACACAAATTTCTACTCTTAAAAGGAACTGTAATAAAGATGACATGTTAAAAATGTGTAGTTAGTTACACTGAACACACTGGCTGATCCTTAATCCTAAATGTTAATTTCGAAAATGTTGACCATTATAAACTTGTTTTATTTAGATAATAATAGTACAGTATATTGATAAGATTTGAGATACCTTTCTTTTTTAATTGTCTTTTAAGTTTATTTGACATAAATTGACTGAAGAAAAAAAAAAACAACAGTACATACAGTAATTTTGTTTGCAAACAAGTAATGAGTAAAATTATGGCAGCCGCATTTGTTCTACCAGTAAAGTTAAGTTAGTTAACAAACATGACCAGATAAAGCAAGATATCTTGAAATATCTGACATTAACTCAAATTTCTTTGTTTCCACTGTTCATCACTTTGTTCCTTCTGAAGTCATGATGAATTGGACACCAGAGCTCAGGGTTTTGGTCTTGACCGTGTACAGTATCATACTGCTCACAGGGGTTCCATGCAACCTGCTGTCCCTCTGCGTCTTAATCCAAAAGGTAAAACAAGACGCCAAACCAATTCACATGATCCTCCTCAGCCTCAACATCTCGGATCTGATTTTCCTAATTTCCCTTCCAATTCGCATGAAAGAGGCAGCTGATAAGGACTGGAATATAAGTTTCTTCTTCTGTCCATTAGCGGCTTACATCTTTGTGATAAACTTCTTTAACAGCACCCTACTCTTAATGACCATTAGTGTGGAGCGCTATCTGGCAGTGTTCTTTGCTATCCAGTACAAACTCAAGCGGCATCGTCGACATACTGCCATCATCAGCATCATAATTTGGGTGGTCAACATGTCCCACTCCGCTGTTGTCTTCTACATGGAGTACCACTTTTCAGACAGTATCCAAGGTATGGCAAATGGAACAGGCTGCTACTGGTCCTTCAATGAAGAACAAATGAAGATTCTTGTGCCTGCACGTCTGGTGTTATCAATAGTGGAGATATTTATACCACTGCTAATCTGCTGCTTTTGCTATATCAACATCATTCGCAGACTCTCCCAGACAGGCAACATCAAGCCTATGAAGCGTTTCAGAGCCGTTGGGTTGGCTATATCCACCCTCCTGGTCTTTATGATTTGTTTTATTCCTTTAGGTGTGTGCTTTATAGAAGGTTTCATTGGTTGGAACAATCCTTCATGGAGAGTGTATGCCATGCTCTTCAGCAGCTTCAATGCCTGCTTGGACCCATTTATTTTCTATTTCTCCTCCAAATCATTGCAAAAAGCATTTAGCGGGAGCATTCGAGCACTCCATAAGAAGCTGTATAATCTCCAAGTGAGATTAAATATCAAGAGAACTGCCGATGACAGAGCTGATCAGATCCAGCTACAATGACCAATCTAGGTTTGTCATGAGCCCTCGAATATCCGCGCATTTATCCATTCGTCCTTATGCATCTGAAGGATGATGCTTGTTTTAATATTGTGGATCATCCGTGAGACAAGTTCATATCTATTCCTTATGACATTTCTGCTCACCACCCTCTCTTTAAAGAGAACAACGTCCTGTGTAATGAAATATTATTGACTGTTTAACAGAACTTCTAATAATCTAAGATTCCTTCCTTAAGTTTCCAATAAACATTTCCTTTCTGATTTTTTTTTACCACATCACTAATGTTAGAATTTTCATGTTAAATAACCTTTCTCTTTATTGTTATGTTTAGATGAAAAGGAATGAGGTGTTATTATTGACCTAACAGCATATTTTAACCTAACATAAGATTACAACACTGATCATACTGTAAAGCTTTGATTCTGTATTTTGTAATAAAGGTTGAATAACTAAATGTTGAGTAATAAACAGTTAAGTGGTGGATTTAATAATCTAATTGAAAATTAAGCTATTAATAAGCTACTTGCTCAATGAAAACAAACAACTGCACCGATATTATTTGGAAAAGCTAAACTGAATATTTCTACTGGGATTAGTTCATATTTTCACCTCTGAAATAAC
The DNA here is from genome assembly GCA_003987875.1 of Clarias batrachus. Taxonomy (NCBI): domain Eukaryota; kingdom Metazoa; phylum Chordata; class Actinopteri; order Siluriformes; family Clariidae; genus Clarias; species Clarias batrachus. The sequence goes on from QMIH01000302.1 coordinate 71,737, forward strand.
AGCGCTGAAGTGGTATAAAGTGAATTTTAACGCGCTGGAGTTTTTCTAGGACAGAACTTAATCTTTGTCCAATCTACTTTTTTTTTCTGTGGTTCACTCTCCGAACAGAGAGTGTATTTGGCTGATGAAGAATGAAGCACAAGATACTCAACCTTACAAAAGTTTGTTTCTTTGTATTAAAAAGTTAGGTAGAGAGTCCTGCCATCCAGAAAGACAGACGGGGTTCAACCTCAAATAAGCTTTAACCTTAACTATTTAACTATTGCTACAAACTCAGTTCCTGTCAACGATGCGTACTAACACACTTCATGTAAGAACTACTGAATGAATTTTAATGTGGTTTTCGTAGGTGTATTTGCAYGATCTTGAGAGGACATATCACAATCCGCCCATGGAAAGAGATGATATGCTACTTTTAAATTTAACTGGGAAATGCCCTTATATCACAAAAAAACAACAGATGGCGCTGTACATTTGTCAATATATGCTTATGAGAGTGCATTTGAAATCTACTTAATAAACACAATCTCACACCTACATTATGCACACTTCTTATTTCACTCACTCACTCACTCATTATCTATACCACTTTATCCTGTATTCAGGGTCACTGGGGAGCCTGGAGCCTATCCCAGGAGACTTTGGGTACAAGGCAGGGTACATCCTGGACAGGGTGCCAATCCATCGTAGGGCACCAACACACAAATACACACTCATTCACACACTATGGGCAATTTGGGAATGCCAATTCACCTACATGTCTTTGGACTGTGGGAGGAAACCGGATTACACCAAGCACAGGGAAAACATGCAAACTCCATGCACACAGAGACGGGAATCGAACCTGGACCCTGGAGGGGCAAGGCAAGTGCTAACCACTACACCACTGTGCCACCTTCTTATATCACTTATATCATTAAAAAAATTAATTTGAAAAAATCTCTAATTTGAATTACGTATGGAAATACAGTCCCAGATATGCTGTGACAGAAAATTAATTAAGCAGTATAATTAACTAATCAATTAACTCCTACTATGAAGTGACAAACCTAACTTTACAAGATTGCAGTACTGATCATACTGTACAGCTTTGAGTCTTAATAATATTAAAGTTTAAACATGTTTAAAAAGTTTAATTTTAAGATTAAAACGCCTAGGTTTGGGGTTTCCCCTCGTTCTCTCGTGGTGGTTCCGGCCAGAACTCGGGTGGCAAAGGACAGGAAGCAGGTGTGCATACTCATAAACACACAGCCATGTTTCTCTCACTCTCTCACCTCTCAYCAGGTCACTGGCTCTTTCTCTTTTTCCTGCCGGCACACCGAGATACAAATTAATAAAGTCCTGTAAAGATGTCATAATCGGAAATCTTTACATGTTAATTGCTGGTTCAACCTGCTCCCCTCTGCTCATGGCCGAGGCTCGACCATACCCCTACTGCCATATACCCTCAGCATCAGATCTACCACACTGCCTGGGAAATCATGCTGCAGCCAAACACCCCACCCCTTTCATCCCAGCCATCTGTTCTCCTACGGATTGTAAATTGCTGAAACACCAGGTGCCAACAAGTGATCCAATGGCATTTTTCATGCATCAGTACTTTATAGGAGAGCAAAATATTCTACCTATTAGATGCTGAAACTTTGTAGCAGCCAGAACTGCAAGAACCTACAATGGATAGTGAGGACAGGCAAGAAGATCATCAGGGTCTCTCTTCCCTCTATCAAAGACATCTACATCACATACTGCATCCACAAAGCCACACACCCCTCTTACTCACTCTTCACCCTCCTGTCATCTAGGAAAAGGTACCGAAGCATTCAGGCCTTCATTCACATCCAGGCTGCGTAATTGCTTCTTTCTTCAATAAAAAGGGGCTGGACTGATAACCACACACACACACACACACTATGTATATATATATATATATATATATATTGAGAAAGAGAGAGAGAGAGAGTGCCCTCCATAATTATTGGCACCCCTGGTTAAAATGTGTTCTTTAGCTTCTAAAAAAATCAGTTTTGTGCTAAATAACATATAACAAAAAAGAGTAAATTCCAACGTTTAATTCAAGTGCATTTATTCAGTGGGGAAAAGAATCCCACATTAAGAAATAATTATTTACATCATCATCATTTCAGTGTAGACGGACTTGCCGCTTCATGTTGGACAGTTTAGAAGACGGAGTAGGACAGTATAATGATCATCACTGCTCAATCACAAGGCATATTCACAACTGTCCACATAAAGTCTGAATATTGCAGCGGCACAAAACGCAGGTGATGTTTAGCAAAAAGAAAACTGAAGCACGGAATCTGTGGCTAATATGTCGGATCTTACAACCAAAGCAGTTACTGTTTTGTTTGTGTGTGTGAAATGTGCTTTCCTATTAAATGTGCTATTAAAAACAATAACTAACTCATCGAAAGCCCACATGACTCCCTCCACTTGATCAAATCCAAATACAGAATCGGAAATTCAAACATTGTACCGACCCTCCATACCAAACACTTCTTTGGTGATAATAAATAAACCACTCGCTGTCTTCTAAACTGTCCAATAACGGACTATTTAAGAATGCTACTACTAATCAGAGAGAATGAATCGGCAAGTCCATATACATTGAAATTACTACACCCTACTCCCTACTCCATGTGGGGGAATGTCTGTTAAGGGAACTTCACTCTACAAAATTCCGACGTTGCAGAGTGTTATTCGGAACACTCTGCAACGTCACTTCCTATGCGTTACCATGGTAACATAAGCACCTTGGATACCCGTCCCTGCTGATGTGGTAATTTCACGCTACAACATTAAATATATAATATTTATTGGAAAAAAAACTGACACTGTTATAAAATATAAAACGTTTTGAAACGTTTATAACTTATGAATAAATGATTTGATTAATTTACAAGATGTACGGAGATTTATTTATTTATTTATTTATACAGATTACTAGTCCATGTAATACTAAATATTTCTTAATTAAATAAAAATTAAATTATTGTGTCCTATTTATATGGTGTTGTCCTCGAAAATAACTGACTGATAGGAATTCCCTTCTCGTGTGTGTGTGTGTGTGTGTGTGTGTGCGTGTGTGTGTGTGTGTGTGTGTGTGTGTGCATGCATCTCATAGATGTGTGTGCGTGCATCTCATACAGTAGGTGTGTGTCTGAGTGCATCTTGTGAGTGTGGTGAGTGTGCACGAAGAGTTTGTGTGTGTATGTGCGCGGAGAGTTTGTGTATATGTGCGCGCGTCTCATAGGTGTGTGTGCGTGCATTTCATATATAGTTGTGTGACTGTTTCATATATGTGTATGCAAGTGTTTCATGCGTGTGTGTCTGAGTGAAGTTTGATTTAAGCCCTATACGGCGCCTCATACACAACAGCACCTAATCCTCTCTTATAATGTTTCACAAGATTAGAGAACAGAGAAAGAGTTCAGATCATCAACCATTCCTCTTTCCACAATGTCTCTAAATCATCCAGTGACCCGACTCCTCTCCTCTGCTCTCTCTCTGCATCTCTTGTGTTCCGCCATACCCACTTAGAGTGTTTGTTGCCAAAAAATCTTGGTCTCATCTGACTTATAAAAAATAATTATTTGTTAGTCAGGGATTTTTATTTTCCCTTAAAATTCACTTTATATTCACATTATATTTTTCTACAATTTTCAGAGTGACAATGTGCTTCTTGACAGTTCAATCACCTCAAAACATTGGGACTGAACTGATAAACACACACGGCAAACACATTGATCAACAACCAGCTATTAATTGTACATACCATCCTGTAATGGCTCTTTTGCACAATATTTATTACTTGTTATTTGCATAAAACTCTTTTTCTATTTTCGCTGCTGCTCACAGGAAATGTTTACTATCTCTTATCCCACCACCATAATTCATTACCTCACTACCACAGAGTATTGAAATATGTCATGTTGTCACTCTTGTTTGCACATTTGCACGTGTACTTTGTCTCTTTTGTATAGGAATTCTTTTTCTAGTTTTCGGTTAATTTATAATGCTAACCTATCTTGTCTAAGCTAGTCAGCTAATTAGGTTTCTCAGTTAGAGAGTTAGTAGTTATTAATTTATGTTGTATGTACTGAATTGTATATATGGTTGAAATGACAATAAAAGCTTACTTGACTTGACATCTAGGACATCATGAGACTTGTGCCTATACAATAATAATAATAATAATAATAATAATAATAATAATAATAATAAAAAGAAATTGCGAACAATAAGTACTCAAGCCACTCAATCCCACTTCCAAGCATAAACATGATCAAACATTCAAAACATGATTTTAAAGCATTTTCATTAAACCATTCCATTAGGCTATCTATCTGTGGATTGTAAACATTGGCACTGTATACTGAATTAATATAATCCACAGAAAGTTGTATAATTAACCCCGTATGCATGACATGAATGTAGAGGTGACAAAAGTACGCAAACTCGATATTCAAGTAAATTAACCTGCACTTTATCTTTAAAAAAAGTTCAAATAAATCCGAACAGATAAGTGTTTCCGTTTGTGCGCACAGGCACAGTGTATTTGTGTGTGTGTGTGTGTGTGTGTGTGTGTGTGTGTGTGTGTGTGTGTGTGTGTGTGTGTGTGTGTGGAATTAACTCCTCCTCCCTCCCCCCACCTTGCTTTTTAAGTTTCACAACAAACACACACACAACGGAAACACTGTTTTAACGGGAAAAAAAGAGATCTCTCTAATGACACTCGTGTGAGCGCATACTAACGGAATCACAGCTGGAAAGTAAAAAAATAAAAAAATAAAATGAACCAGCACCTTACCTTTGAAAAGAATCGCGACAGAGGAAAGTTTCTGTGTAGAGCAGAGTGTGTGTGTGTCTGTGTGAAGCCGGGGAGGGGGGGTGTAAAGGCGAGAGAGTGTGTGTGTGTGTGTGTGTGTGTGTGTGTGTGTGTCAAAAACTTGGCACTCGTAAACCAAGACATGCTCGTTTTTCAAGTCAAAATTTATTAAAAATCTTTGCGCGTCTTGCAGAACACTCGTAAACCGAGTTACTCGCAATACAGGGTTCCACTGTATATACATTTATTGAAAAGTTTTAACATACAGCATTTGCCTGGTTGGTGGCATGGCTGGACAGAGAGCAGTGAACACTGCATAAGTTGTTAGACAAGGGATTTACAACTAGGATGCTGAATAACTTTAGCAAAAATAACTAATAAGACCTTACAGGATCCATTGCCCACATTGCTGTCAATCACTTTACAAAACAAATGTGGTGCCCAGAATCTCTTTCGGAAGGAAACAACACAGAACAATGCCTCACACAACTCTGTGTGCTGAGATGTGGCTCCCAGATATAGCATTTCACAGTCCAACAGAAAGAGCACAATATCCTGAACTATAATGGGTAAACAGAGCTTTTGGGATTTTCGGTGAATTAACATGTCGACATTCAGGACATGGGGCACACTACCTGTGGGTCATCACTACAAAACCCAGATGTCTTTTTCTGTGAGTTTATGATGATCCACCTGAAACAACATTTCCTGGCGGATCTTTTGAATCAACAGCTGGATTTTTGCTTAAGTGTCCTGTGTTGACCGACATACAGTAGTCTTTAATAACTAAAAAGCATCGAAAGGAAATGGTAACATTCATGGCTTTGCTGACAATCACTTAGTTTCTGTTTCAGGGTCTTGTAGCATGATTGTTTAAAATTTTCAACAAGGGAAATCTCCATCAAGCGAGGAAGGGTGGATCCCTTTCCTGAATGCAGGGCCCTGGCACTGTCTCTGCAATGGATGCTTCATTTTTCTCACACACTTTGAGGCCAGCAAGCCCTAATTTGGCCACTTCTTGCAACCTGGCATGTTTTCTCTCATTAAAGAATGAGATTGTGGCACATATGGGCATGCTTATTTTGTAATTTCCTAACTTTCCCAAAAACTTTATGTCTGCCTCACTTTGGTCGCAGGCTGATAATGTTCCACCTGAGGGGGTGAAGTGGAAACACTGCAGTGGGAAAGACCTACCAGTGTGATGGAGAACAGGGAGAGGAAAGTCAAAACATGTGCTGGGAAGCTGACTTCAGTAAAATGGGCTTCTTTTGCTATGCCATATGGATCGGTAAAAGGGAGATTGAGAGAGAGAGGAAAAAGAGAGAGAGCAGACTTAATTGGTGCCACCTGCTCTGATATACAGTATGTCGCTAAGAGGTTATCACCAGACAAAAGGAAACAGTTGAGGCAACAGTTGCGATGCTCATTGTGACTCTGGCGACTTTCTTGTTCCAGCAGCCTTCTCACAGAGGTCCAGGAAGTCCTGTGGGTCACCTGTGGGCTCCAAGGCACCTGTCAGGCCACCTTCTTTCAGCAGCTGGAATTGTACTTGCCTATTCAAGTGCATTTAGAAGAGATCTTAAGGGGATCTTTTTGAAAGTCCTGGGCTTCAATCCAAGTGTGAACACTTCTTATAATTTGAGTAATGAAGGATGAAATTGTGACTTATTTTTGCCACCCCAGGTGGAAATCATTCAAGCATGCCCCACAATGCTTCATACAGGTTAGGTTTTTACCTATGAAACATGGCTAAAATAACACTTATCCTTGATATAATTAATGCTGAGAAATGAAGTCATCCTTACATACTTTGACTCTATCGCAAATGTTGCTGGCTCATTTATCTGCTAGCTCTGTGTTATACTATAGTTGTGCCCCAAGTTTCCCAAGTTTGGCTTCCATGCTCTCCTAGACCCTACACAGGCTGGTGGCAGTGAATAAATGGGTGAATGTGGGAGCAGTATTAAAGAGGTTAACCTTGCTGTTTTATTAAATTAAATTATGCAATACCTTACAAGTTTTTTGTTTTTTAAAAGAACTTTAAAGTTCTTGAGGATTTTACTCTTGAAGTACAGTAGGATGATCATCAATACCACACTGTAAATCCTAACGCTCAGAGTAATTAAACACATTGAGTACTGTTAACTTACTGTAAATAATTGCAATTAGGTCAAATTAATAGACCTTTTTAAGTATTCAGAACTTTTTGGCATTTATGAGTTTGTAGAAATGACTCTTTTCAAGTTAGTTGAACAAATTTGATATTTTATGTAATCGTAAGTACTTAAGTAATAATAACATAAGTAAAACTTCCACCAATGTAAAATCTATAGAGCACTCGTGGCACAGTGGTAAGTGTTTTGCCTGCCATGTGGAAGGCCTGGGTGTCACGATCCGGGTTTGTGCGAGGCATAGATGCAGAGGATCCAGATTGTTCAGGGAAACGATATTTATTTATATTAAACATAAACACAAGGAAATAGGGAAATAAATGAAACAAAACACTTTAATAATAAACGAAACTAAAACACGTATGGAACAACCGATACATCCACCTTTAACTTACTGTAACAAATACAAGACAAAAACTATAACTCAAACACAACTTATATAATGAAACTAATTATCAACTCGGATCAGGTGCGCGCCCACGTGACCTGACCGAGTTGCCAACCGGGAAATGAAGTCTAACACTGAAACTAAAAAAGAACTACACAACAAAAACACAGGGCGCTTTGGCGCCCTCTAGAGGTTATCCCTGACATAACCCCCCCTCAAAGGGCGCAACTCAGGGGCGCCATAGGAGGTCCAGGGCATCCCCCCCAGGGTCCAATGTCCGCCCTTCT
>QMIH01000302.1:83412-147721 GCA_003987875.1 Clarias batrachus
TCCGGGTTTGTGCGAGGCATAGATGCAGAGGATCCAGATTGTTCAGGGAAACGATATTTATTTATATTAAACATAAACACAAGGAAATAGGGAAATAAATGAAACAAAACACTTTAATAATAAACGAAACTAAAACACGTATGGAACAACCGATACATCCACCTTTAACTTACTGTAACAAATACAAGCCAAAAACTATAACTCAAACACAACTTATATAATGAAACTAATTATCAACTCGGATCAGGTGCGCGCCCACGTGACCTGACCGAGTTGCCAACCGGGAAATGAAGTCTAACACTGAAACTAAAAAAGAACTACACAACAAAAACACAGGGCGCTTTGGCGCCCTCTAGAGGTTATCCCTGACACTGGGTTCGATTCCTGGGCTGGATGTTCTGCAAAAAATCTTTTTGATTTGCACAAGTTCAACAAACTCAAAAATTGACAGTTCTGTTTACTTAAAATTGAAAACATCATTACTTGTGATTACCTCAAATATTTACAGTTTGGCCAACTTAATCGGGTTTACAGTGCAAGGAGTACTTGCAACTTTGGTGATGGACAATGTTTATTTCCTCAACAAGTATACTGTATCAAGAACTTGATAACATAACAAAGTCTTGCATTAAATCTCATCTGGTACTTTTTTTACATTAAAGACCAAAGTGTACTGTATTGTCACGAGATGGAATAAAGGTCACTTGTACAAAGCTCTTACTGTAACTAGCCAATCGCCTTCCCATTAATTACGGTTTGAGGCAAATATATTTTAATGTAAATTTTACAAAGAGATTTCTGATAAGGCGTCAATGTTCAATGGAAGTTCAGCAAAGTAGACGGTAACCAAATGCATACAGTATATCAACATGCAAATCCTTCACACGACCAAACAAACAAAAAACAATTTGCATTTAATACACCGGTCAAATATAACCTGGAAACACTCCCCTTACAACTTTCACTGGAAACTCAGATGGACATCAGTTTATGGTTAAATGCTTGTTGAAAGAGAGAGAACAGTTTCATTTAAACACCAACTCTTAGGACATTTCTTGTTGTTTTGAGGTTAAAAATAAGTACTTTTTAACTGGCAGAGTAAAGAAAATTTTAAAAGGGCACACTCAAGCATTTTCCTAATATCGGACTAAGGAGATTAAACATGAATTCGGGTAAGTCCTTGTTTAATTATCAGTTTATGAAAGCTATGAAAATACAGCTTGCTTGTGTTAAACTGTAATAAATATATTGTCTTTGCACAGTACAGATAAGAAGTGCAAACAGTAGTGTACATACAGTATATCAGTGCTTTTTACATTTACATTGAGGCATTTGGCAGACGCTGTTATTCAGAGCRACTTGCAAAAGTCTTCATCATTAAATATATCCTTACATCAGGTCGCTAGGTTACTAGAAGTAACTAGAAGTACCATCAGTCAGACACTGTTGGGAAGGATTTGGGTTAAATAGGTAGATTTATACACTACCAGTCAAAAGTTTTGACACGCCTTCTAATCCCATGTTCTTCCTAATTTTTAGGAAACTATTTCATCTCCTTTGAACAGTCAATATTGAGATGTTTCTGCTACTTGTGCTCTGTAAAGACTTCAAAACGGCTCTAATCTGATGATCTAAATGAACCTCTCCTCTGCAGTAGGGGTAAGTTTTGGTCTTGCTTTCCTGGGAAGGTCTTCATGAGAGCGAGTATCATCACTGTTTTTGCAAGAACTGCTCCAAATCTGCTGACCTTCAGGTCTTAAAATAACAACTGACTGTTGTTTTTGTTGTTGTTGTTGTTGTTTTTACTTAGTTACCTAATGTCATATGCGATATTTATAGTTTTTTTTACAGTAAATCCGGTATTGTGCCAGAATACAAGACAGAACACAAGCCTATGCAGTGAATATGTGCAGTACACTGTAAACGTTAATGCTCAAAGTAATGAAACATATTGAGTACTGATAACTCAAACAATTACAATTAGTTCAAATTAATAGACCTTGATGAGTATTTAGAACTTTTCGGTATTTATGAGTTTGTAGAAATGACACTTTACAAATTAGTTGAACAACTTTGATATTTTAGGTAACTGTAAGTACTTAAGTAACAGTAACTGTCACCTTAAAGTTCCACCAACTTAAAATCTTTCAGACTTGCAATTTTGCAAAAGATAAAACAAGGAACCAAAACAAAATGGCATGCTTCTACTCAAGTGTCTACTTAATATTATTCTATTATTCTACTTCCTATTTGATGTTCCTAATACTTCCTCATTTTCCCCTTATAGAGACAGCTGATTAAAAAAATTAAATAAGAAATGAGAATAATATCACTAGCCGCTTACCTCCTTTTGATTAAATCATTTAAAAACACCTTACTCTTAATACATTCTTCATTAGTGTGGAGCACTGTCAGTGATCTTTGCTCTCCAGTACAAACAAATCCATGACAAACCATCAGAGATTTGTTCCTCTGAGTCATTGCAACAACAAAAAAAATAAAATAAATAAAATATTAATGGAACTGAAGAAGAAAAAAAAACATTAGACACCAGATCCAGCTACAATTAAGAAAATAAAGAAATTGGCATGAGCCCTAAAATAGTATTACACTGCTCCAGTTGTCATAATGAAACTGATTAATACATAGAAGTGGTTAGCCAAGTACAATAAGCTTGGTTCTATTTGTCTTCTCTCATGTTTTTCATGTTTGGAAAATTTGACAAATAGATTCAACTATAAGGAATAAAACACCCTGGCGCATATTGTTATTGGAAACTAATTGAAATCAGGTCATGTGATGCATTACTATGCAACAGTTGAAAGGTTTTTTTTTTTCCTTCAACATCATTTGTTCCCCCCCCCCCACTGTCTCTCTTTCTGTCTCGTTTAAAGCTCACAATCTTTTTCCTGTGTCTCAAACTTCTTCAACAAGTGTCAAATACACATTTGCTTCCCGAGAGCTTTTTAATATCATCAGTTATGCACAACCTTTTACTGTTCCTATTGACATCATAGCATCTTAGTGTAGCAAATGAGTGTATTGATATATATCTCTAATTTGAATTACAAATAAAAATACAGTCCCAAACATGTTGATATAAACAGTAATCAACACCCATTCAATAGAAAATTATTGTTGTCATCATCTATACTGTCTATACTTTACCTGTGTACAGGGTCACTGGTGGCCTGGAGTCTATGCCAGGAGAGTTAGGGCATGAAGCGGGGTACACCCTGTACAGGGTGGCAATCCATCACGGGGCACACACACATACACTCCCTCACACACTCATTCACACACTCTAGGCAACACTCCAAGCACGGGGAGAATATGCAAACACCATGCACACAACCCCTGAGGCGGGAGTCGATGACATCTATGAGATATGGTGCCAGATCGTTTATTACCTTCTACACAAGACCTTAAAATTTACTCTAACACATATTGGAAGCCAGTGAAAGGATACCGGACTTATATAATAATGTGCTCTCGCTTGTGAGTGTGAGTCAGGTGGTGAGCAGCAGCATTATGATTAGATTAAATAATTTGCTGCCTGGCCAAAAAAAAAAACAATGATTTTCATTCAGCAGCCCTAAGCTTGGATTACGGCAAACAAAGTGGTGCTAAATCATGTGTGAAAAGGATTCCTCGTGCTCCCAGAACCATGAAATTGTAATTGAATCGTGGAGTATGGCCCTGCCATGGAAGAAAAAGTCCTTAGTTGTGATAACCTGGTCATTCATTACATTCAGGTCGTCAGCTAACTTCATTTTATCGTCACATAACATTGCTAGCATTGTTCACGCACTTCCCTTCTTACCCTGACGCACCCATCATTCTCGAATTGGGTCAATCTGAACTCATCAGGACCACATGACCACATTTTCCACTGCCAAAGTCCAATAAATTGCTCCCTAGCAAAAAGAAGCGTTTTTTTCTAAATAGTCTCACTAACAAGTGGTTTTCTTAGGGCCACACAGTTGTTTGGTTGGTGGTTCAGCACTATCTTTCAGCACTTTGCTTGGGACAGTTCTAAAAGCAATTCCAAGAATATGAAAGTTCCCGTTGCCTAATCCAGATCAAAAAGTGTCTTTGAGTTCAATTCAATTCAATTCAATTTTATTTGTGTAGCGCTTTTAACACGAAAAACTCCCTAAGATGGCAATAGGAAGAAACTCTTGAGAGGAACCAGACTCAACAGAGAACCCATCCTCTTTTGGGTGATAACGGATAGCAGGGATTGATCTGCAGTATGTTAGAAGTCTGAACGTTCAGTATAATAGGAGTTGTGTTGAAGTTAATATGAAGTCCAGTTCGTTATTGGAGGCTCAGGTAGACTGTAGGAAACTTCAGTCCTGAATTATCGAGCGACTGCAGTCACGTGTCTTCAGAGAGCAGCCGTCAGCATCAGCCGAGGTCAGGACTGTCTTTGTGGAAAAGTGGAACTGTCCCAAGTTCAGCGACACAGAAACGATTAGAGAAACAGGTGCTCAGAGTTAAAAAAAATAAAAAATGAAAAACACCATGGCAACAGTAACACAAAATATCCTCCCTTATCAGCAAGAATGAAAGAGAAAGTTTACAGGAAGGCCAGCAATGTTGTACGGTTTGGAGAGAGGCCAGATTAAGATGATTTGGACATGTGCAGAGGAGGGAGGAGGGGTATATTGGGAGGAGAATGTTAGAGATGGAGCTGCCAGGCAGGAGGAACGGAGGAAGGCTCAAGAAGTGTTTATGGTTATGGTGAGGGAGGACATGCAGTAGGTTGGAGTGTCCAAGAAAGTTTTAGTAGACAGAGTTAGATGGAGACAAATGGCTCACTCTGGAAACCCCTAAGGAAAGCAGTCAAAAGAAGAAGGGAAAGAAGAACCTAGCATATATATATATATACACAGTATGTAGGGCAAAAATAACGTAGTAGCCTACAGTATAATGATAGACTCTTAATTTTATAAGCACAATGATTTGATGAGTGTCAACTGTTAAGCTGGAAAGTTAATTTTTGAATAAAAGACTTTTCAGGGACACAGCTGTATTTTGCACAATAAYATTTTGGCTCGCTCAAACCCTCACGCTTTTTTAACATCTCTCAGTTGTTGAAGAAGAAATGCTGGAAGATGATTATTTCTGATTGGTTGTTTCTTATCTTATCAGAACCAGCCGACCGGAATTAGCCTTCTTCCAGTCTCTGATCGGTCTGGCTTCGTAAGGCGCCATCAGGCTGTGTGAGCTCTTGATGGAAGGAGACAAAGCTTCAGTAAAGAAAAAACAATTAGTGTAACTGCAAAAACTGATCTTTTTTTTTTCAATCAATAAGAAGGCACTAACATGTTTCCATATGATTTGATGTGATGAGCAGCAGTGCTACCTTGCAGGACTGTAGGACAAGAGTTTGTACTGCTGGTTCCAGTAACCTGTGTTTCATAATGCATTATAGGAATATCATAGAAATATAAATCCTGTGTGTTTGTGTTGGAAGTGTTTTCTTATTTAATTAAAACCACCCCTTATTCAAACTGTCCAGGAGCCGCTGTCTAGCAACATAATTTACAGCACAACCAGTTGAATTATACTGTAGCAACCCGGATCTCTGTAACAATGGATCTCTGTTACTCCATGACCCGTTTTACAGTACAGTACCTCAGGCTCCTCTCTCACTGTGGCCTTTGTCTTTGTCCCTTGGGTTGATGTTTTCTGCCTTCTTTCTTGTTATTGTGGATCAGTAGCTCTATTTCACTCCAGTCCCTGTCTCCATTTCCTCATCTGACCTGCACCTACTTTCCACCAATAAGGCACAATTTTCTATTTTAATCTATTCTAATTCTACTATTTTCCGAATTTTACATCTCTTTCATCCAGTCAGTGCACTGTGGCTTCAATGGCATAGGGGACTTCTTCAAAATGCCCTGGGTTGTAAACACTGACATGTAAGAATACTCTTGCATATTTAGTTCACACAAAGGGCTGGTAGCTGTGGTGATGTTTCCCGAGATGCTGATAGATAGTAGCACTTATGTACCGTAGCATTTTCTGTTTGTGAAAAGTTTCTGAACTATAACAAAGACAGTTACTCAGACATACAATAACAAACTGAGCTACACAACTGTGCTAACACACACATTTGTAAAAAAAAATTTCATTTTGTGAAATGCACACATACTGTACTGTGATACCGCTGCACTACCACTTACTTAGGGAAATAATACAAGACCTGCATTGAGTTCTGAGTAAGAAGATTCCTACCAGTAGCAGAAATTTATTAATCAGTTTGCGCAACTTACACATTATTTTTCAATGGTTGTAGCACTGCAAAAATATAGTACAGTTTTAATCAAAGGTAACATTTTTTACCTTCATCTTCTTCTTTGTTTTTAGCATATATATTCATATACTTCATATTAATATATTCATATTCATATTCAACATATATTCCCTATTGCTTTAACACTGGTAGCAATTTTTGACACATTCTGAAACGTTATCCGTAAAATGTGCAACAATAAAAAATATATTAAAAAATGATACTTAACATAAACCCACAAGTAGCTTGGAGTAGCAGCCTGCATTTATGGATGGGGTACTAAAGCAGCAAAACATGGCATATCTTTAATCTGCACGTGCATTGTAAATGTATCTCAGTAAAAGTATATTATTGCTCCAAAAGGAATAGTACTTTGAGGATGTAGGGAGAAAAACACGGAAAGGATGTGCTGGCTTTCCTGACAAGTTTATGTTGTGATGACAGAGGCTGTTATTCTGTTAATCATAAATCCTTCAGTGCTACGCCTGCAACACCTTATCATTGGTATGATATATTTTTGTTTCCCGCAGCTGACAATGGACATGATTTTTGTTCTCTTTAAGTAACCAAGACTCTCTACATGTTTTAACACCCCATGTCCAGTCATGTGTTTTTTTTTTCCCTTAACTGATCATACACTTTCTGGCCAAAAAAAACGTCAACTTTGTCGAAGAAATGTGGTCGAAAAAAAAAATCATGAACTGAGATCACCTAAACACTTGGTGAAGTTCCATGGTAAAAACTCAACAGTAAAAACCAAAGCCACGTTTAATAATAAGATTAAGAGCATTTCCATACACACACACAACGTGATTAAAACACACAGGTTTGGAAATAAATAGTTGCGTAGGTTTCATAAGGAAACACCTTGGTTGTGCAACTCATCAGAAAAACAGGTGTGGGAGTATAAATACTGGTCTGTGGAGCAATACAGAAAGATCTTGTGGTCTGCTGAGCTCAGTTAACGGGCGTGTCAGGGTGAGCTCATGAAGTGATGCACCCATCGTGCATAGTGCCCACTGAAGTGTTATGATCTGGTGTTGCTTCAGCTGCTCAGGTCTAGACTCAGCAATGTTATGTGGCAACAAAATAAAGTCAGCTGACGGCCTGAATGTACTGAATGACCAGGTTATCACATTCAATTCAATTCAATTCAATTGTATTTCTATAGCGCTTTTAACAATGGTCATTGTCTCAAAGCAGCTTCACAGAAATGAAAAGAAAATGAAAAGAAGACTTATGGAAATGTATATATGTGTAAGAAAAATGTGACTAGATAATGAGATTGTCCCTGATGAGCAAGCCAAGGGTGACGGCGACAGTGGCAAGGAAAAACTCCCTGAGATGGTAATAGGAAGAAACCTTGAGAGGAACCAGACTCAACAGGGAACCCATCCTCATCTGGGTGATAACAGATAACAGAAATTGTATAACATCATGTGTGTTATGCAGATGAAAGTTCGATATAACAGAAGTTAATTTAAATGAACACAAAGTCCAGTTCAGCTCAGGGATGAGTCAGCAGGTGCAGAGGGCAGATGGGGGTTTGGATCACTGGGAGCTCAGGAGCAGCATGTGTAGTTCCAAACCATCATGAAGCAGAATCCAGTTGGAGCAGGTCCTTCTCTGGATGCCTCAGGAACCTCGCAGGGTCGGCCTCTGTCTACTGAAGCATCTCCAGATGCCTCGGGATGGGTGGAAAAATAAAGAGCAGGTGAAAAGAATTAGCGTGGTTGCCATTCAGGATAGATGTACTGGAGTATGAGGTAAAGAATTTAATTATGTGTATGCCAGATTAAAGAGATGCGTCTTGAGTCTACTTTTAAATTGGGAAACTGTGTCTGAGCCCCGAACACTGTCAGGAAGGCTATTCCAAAATCTTGGAGCTAAATATGAAAAAGCCCTACCTCCTTTTGTAGATTTTGATATTCTGGGGACTACCAGTAGTCCAGAGTTTTCTGATCTTAAGGAGCGTTGTGGATTGTAACGTATCTGAAGACTGGTTAGGTATGTGGGAGCGAGACCGTTTAGAGCCTTGTACGCAAGTAATGCTATTTTGTAATTAATTCTAAACTGAACAGGTAGCCAGTGCAGGGATGATAATATTGTTTGGAGGTTTTCTTCCCTGATGACACAAGAAAATTCCTGGGCTCCAATTGTGAAATAGTGGTTCTGGAAGTATGAGCAATAATTTTTGGCCAGGCAGTGTATTTATACACATTTGATGAAATTGTGTTTAACATGTGTAAGATCTTTCACTCAGGTGACAACACACACACACACAGACACGAGGTGAGCTCTTACGGTAAAAGGACTTTAATGCACGGTGATTTCTGCCACAGGTTTAATGAAGAAGCAGTAATTGTACCTGCAAAGCAAATGCATACAACATATCATACCGATACCAATTAGCAGGAAATACACAACACCAGCTCATACATTATACAAATTAACCTATTCCTTGAAAACACATAACAGTACTTTTGCTGGAGGCTCAAAGCATTCGATTAGATAAGACAGGCTTGTTATTCTGTTGCTTGTTGAAACAAAGAGAACAGTAATGAGGACAGTAGTACTCTAAAGAAAGTTTTCTAAAGAATAAGCTGACCAAAGTGTTTTTGTTGTTGTTGTTGTTGTTGTTCTTTCTTAGGAAAAAAGGACATGATAAGATTGTTCTCCGCATGAAGAATTCAAGAGAAGGCACAACTATCTAAGTAAAAGCTCTTTAAATAAGCATTTTTAATTCAACTCTAATAAAGCTGCACTGATAATAATTGCTAAAATGTACACATTAACATCGATATTTGATCAGCTTGAGGTGCTTTGAATATTTTTGCAACAAGGATGTACAGTAACCAGTTGCACATGTGCATGCATAAACCTTTTAAAAAATATATATATTGGACCTGTATAGTATTCTGTGTACAGCTGTGGCCAAAAGTTTTGAGAATGACACAAATGTAAATTTTTATGAGGTCTGCAAATTCTGCAAAAATATACTAAAGTATACTGTGTCATGCCAAGAGTAAAGCATATGTGGGGTTGCTTCTCAGACAATGGAGTGGGCTCACTCACAATTTTGCCTAAGAACACAGCCATGAATAAAGAACATTCTCTGAGAGCAACTTCCCCCAACCATCCAAGAACAGTTTGGTGACGAACAAGCAAAAGTGGTAAATAAGTGGATCGGGGAACAAAAAATTGAAATTTTGGGTACATAAACATAGCTAGGAAACTCCCCAGACCTTAATCCCATTGAGAACTTTTTAGAAGCTGGTGAACCAACAAACACCCACAAATTCAGAGAAACTCCAAGCATTGATTAAGCAAGAATGTGCTGCCATCAGTTAGGATGTGGCTCAGAAGTTGATTGGCGGCAATGCCAGGTCGAATTGTCAACACTGCAAATATTGACTCTTTGCATAACCTTAATGTAATTGTCAATAAAAGCCGTCAACAATTATGAAATGCTTGTAATACATCGAAGCTGTCAACCTCAAAATATCTGATTTGTTTTCTCTGTTTATCTTTTATCTCGCAAGTCATGATGTATCCAACAGGGGAATACAATGGTTTGATCTTAGCCGTGTACAGTATCACTCTGAGCGCAGGTCTTCCAGGCAACCTGCTGTCCCTCTACGTCTTAATCCGAAAGATAAAAGAAGGCGCCAAAATGACTGACRTGCTCCTCCTCAGCCTCAACATTTCGGATTTGATTTTCCTCTTTTTCCTCCCCATTTGCTTTAAAGAGACAGCTGAAATGGGATGGAACATGAGCTATTTCCTCTGTCCGTTTTCAACTTACATCACATTGATCAACTTCTATAATAGTACCCTACACTTAACGGCTGTTAGTGTGGATCGCTGTCTGGCAGTGGTCTCTCCACTCAAGTACAAACTCAAGCAACATCCTCGATATGCTGTGATAGTCAGTGTCATCATTTGGGTGGTGAACCTGGCCCACTGCAGCATTGTTTATTACATGCAGTACCACTTCTCAAATGGAACAGATCTTGGACTTGATCCCACCAGCCATAATACCTGCTACGTATATTTCACTCAAGAACAGAGGAACGTCATCGTACCCGAGCGTCTAGGAATTTGTATATTGGTCATATGTGTGCCACTGATTATCTGCTGTTTTTGCTATACCACAGTCATTTACAGACTCTCCAAGTTAGACAACATCAGTCCGATGAAGCGTTCCAGGGCCATTGCACTCGCCATATTTACCGTCCTACATTTTATTATTTGTTTCATGCCCTTCAGTGTGTTCCACATAGCAGGTTACATTATTTGGGACAGTCCTGACTGGAGAGTGTTTCCCCTGCTCTTCAGCAGCTTAAGCCCCTGCCTGGATCCATTTGTTTATTATTTCTCCTCTAAAGCACTGCAAAAAACATTTAAGGACAGCATGCAAGGAATCCTCATGTGGCTACAGCACCTCCAAGGGAAATTCAAAAGTATCATATCTAATAAAAGCTCTGGTGAAACCCAACAGGAACTCACAAACTGACCGTAATAGATCCTAGAATATTCCCAGTTTGTGTTTGTGTCCACTTGATTAGTGGAACATACATGGTTTTATTTGTGCTATATAAGTTTAGTGTTTGTTCGTCACATATGCATTACTGTAAAGTGCAATTCTTTATTCTTCACATATCCCAGTTTTTGTTAGAAGCTATTGTACAGCACACCTGGAGCAGACAGGGCCTTGATCAAGGGCAAAACAGCAGCAAACTGGCGGAGACCRGGGCTTGAACCATCGACCTTCCGATCAGTAACTCAGAGCCTTCACAAACTGAGAGGACTATGATGGAATGTCAGAAATATTCTTTTTAAGATTTCATTTCGAACATTAATTTACATTTACAGATGATAGACCAGCGGTGTTCTACTTTTACCGCTGCACCTGACGGCAACGGTATGCGTTTGCTGGCTTTTACCACTGGGTGGCGCTATATAACTACAGTATAGACCGGCGCCTCAGGCTTTAGTTCATTCTCTCAAGGATTAATGAACCGCAGCTCCCTTAGAGGTGCACGTAGTAGCGGAAAAAAATCAAGTGTTACATTGTAGCTCAACAAATTCATAATCACAGGACTAAAATTACACTACAAATGTAGCTTAAAATTAAATTAAATCTTATTAGGATCGAATTTAAGCAAAGTAAATGTTAACACAGTGAGCCTTTAGATTTTATCATGTGTAATAAGAAAAGCTTTCTTTCTTTCAAAAAAGGGTTTTGTGTCATCTTACATTTTATGTTCTTTAAATTAGTAGTAGATTTATTAACTGAAATAAATGAAACTGAATGTCCATAAAACATTGTCAGGACGTGCTACTGCGTCAGCAGATGTTGTCATTCAGCTCCGCTTGTGTTTTTGCGTTATTATAAGAATGAAATGCAGTACGCTGTTATGATCATCATCATTTTCTTTAAAACCCCGTTGCGCTGTATCACCGCTGGCAAAACCTTATGAAATACAAGTTAAATGAATTTACAGTCACAGTACTAAAATTATAGTAATAAATATAGACGTTTCTTGTTTGCATCGAGTTTAAGCAAAGTAAATTTATACCTTTATATCTAGCCTTTAAATTATATAATGTATAACACTAGAAAGCAACTAAAAATTAATGAAAGCAAACAGGGTGCGCATTGTTTTCGGTGAACTTGAGCGCGTCAGTAAATGAACCGAAACTCCGTGTATACTCGCCTCACAGACGTGAAACATATATACGTATAGAAAAAAGCGAGATGTCTGCTTTCATATAAACTAATGGAAAACAATTTTAGACGTCTAATTTTAGACGATGTAATTTGTATGAAAAGGGAATTATAGGCTCATCCGAGAGAGAGAGAGAGAGAGAGAGAGAGAGAGAGTCAGATTAAATTTATTAGTGCACGAAGCACAAACTCTCCCTCTCTCAATAAATCCTCAGTAACGGCAATAAGTCCCGAGAAGATAATTTTTTTTTGTTTTATAATCTTATGTTGACCACGTGACTATTTAATTTAACTATTTAAACCATTAAACTATTTATTTGACTATTTTACCTCTTACGGTTTCATTTACTTCAAAATAATATTAAAAACAAGAGCAATATTTTTTTTTCAATATTATTGATTACATCCATTGTTGCGGAGACGACGAGATGACATGATCACCTTCATCACTACAGCAGAAATCAAAGAAATCACCAATTTATCAATGAATTATTCAAATGACCAGAGTCAGTCTTCTTGCTGTTTTTCCCCCGATGCATCCTTTCACTTCATGCGTGCGGCTGAGCGAGTAGGAAGTTAAAGAGGAGGATCACCATGCCAAATCAAAATCCATTTAAATTACATAATAGCCCACGTTTAGAAAATGTTTAGAAATTCTTTCCGAGATAAGGCTGGGTCGGTGTGATGCGCAGAGCGCCGGGAGATTTCCTGAAGCTCAAATCTCTGAAATCGTTGGAGCATTTTTTTTTCTACATAGATGCTATCTTTAACAACCGATGGAGGTTTTGAGCTGCACACACATGCATTTCAGCCTAAACAACTCTTAAAACTACACTTGTGACACAATAACAGTAATATTTCGAACATTTTGGAGGCTTCCGTTTTGGGGAAACCAGAAAATAAAGACTAAACCAGTTGTTTTATATATTTAAAGTTTGATGTCTTTGAATGTATTTTCTTCGATACAATATATATTGTATATTGACTTTTTTATGACTTAATTCTATTTTTTTAACTGCGGCGAGGGAAAATGTCACTTTGCGCCACCTGGCGGTCCTTTCACGAATTACTCTGATTTATTTTTCCCCACTGTCGTTTTGTCGCGGCGGTAAGCACGGCGATAATAGACATTCCCCTTGTCTACCTACTGTAAGTCAAGACAAGCGACGTTCATTGAGTTCATTAAGGTCTATAAGGAATAAATTGAAAGCTAAATTATAATGTCTCTTTTTTATGCTGATCTGATGAATGATCCGATCCTTGACATGCTGTAAAAACCATGACCGGTCTGAACTGTGAGATTTATGATCATCTTTTGGTGTTGTAAGACGATGCGTGATGTTAGCATGTTGGGTGGTTTTATATAGAGCCCCTATGCAGGGCATCACAGGGGAGGCGTTTGGAGATAACGTGGGTTATTAATATATTTTTTTTAACTCAAACACCAAACACAAACGTGAAATCACCTGCCTCTTAGACACTTTGTTAATTCTTAACTCTTTCCTTTGTCTTTTCACTCCATTTCTTTTCCATTTTCTCTTTTCTTTTCACTTTTCTTGAAAAAGATTTTTTCTTTATCTTATATACAGAATATGTATATGGATATAGGCATTAGTAGTTCAGAAGGCTCAGACACTGAGTGACTGATCAGAAGATCGGCGGTTCGAACCCCAGCTCTACCAGGTTGCCACTGTTTGGCCCTTAAGCAACCCCCTTTACCGTATCTGCTCCATGGGCGCTGACCCTATGCTCTGACTGCAGTTACGCTGGGATTTGCAAAGAATGTACTGTAAGGTAMAGTATATGTGACAAATAAAGGCTTAACTTAAATTATTTCTTTATTTTATTATTGTATTATTTTCGTTTTGTTTATTTGCTGTAAATGTTATCATACCAATGTTATTATTGTTGGTTATTCTTGTTTGGTTGCATTCCTTGTGCTATACTAAATGTCTGGAATAAATCAATTAATTAATAACTCATTAAAAATATTCATAAATCCTGGACAAAATTGAGTAGGTCCTGCTTTTCAACGCTGCTTAAATGCTTACCTTTTTTTTTCAATTCAAACTTTCCCTAAAAACACAGATTCATTTATTAATGTATTAATTGTATATCACAAAATTTTGTCCAGCATCAGCTCATGTTTCTTTGGGTTTTGTTGAAACTCTGTAGTGTGCGAGTTATACTGTATTTACATGAGCTTGTTTGGACCCACTTAATAATATCCCTAACAATACATAGTCCAGACACCTGGTGAAAGTAAAGCAATCAACATAGCAGAAGGGAAAAATGGACATAATAGGCATTACATTTACATTTACATTAAGGCATTTGATAAACGCTCTTATCCAGACAAACGTGCTTAAGTTTTCGTCATTGGATAAATCCTTACACTGGGTTACTAGGTTACTAACTAAGTACCAACTAGATACTAACTAGATACATATTGTTTCTTTATTAAATAGTGTAATATTTATAATTAATAATATACATATAATATATACTATTGTACCATAGTTTCTCTTAGTAATAATAAAAATCATTATTATTATTATTGTTGTTGTTGTTGTTATTATTGTCATTGTTGTTGTAGCTTCATTAAAGATAATTTGATGACCTCGTGTGATTAATCCATGTTTCCTCAACCTCTCCACAAAGGACATTATTTAACCTGCCAGTACAGCACTGTGCAAAAGTTCTCCCCAAGTCACTTCTACTGCCAAAAGTAGAAATGTGTCACAAAGAGCATGGAAGGTTCTTACAACTGCATAGAAATTAAGGGTTGGTGTCATCAAAGAGGACATGGCTGCGTTCCTGCAAAGTGTCCTCGCGCAGATTTCGAGATAACGTCAAACTAGAGAGGTACATTTCCTGAAGAAAATGTGAGTGGTGCTTGCCACGGCAAAACTTTGGAGTCATGCTAGCAACTTGGTAAGCACTCCAGCATCATGTTAGCAGCATTCTAATGATGTAGCTAGCAACATGCTAATATTGTTAGCATAATGCTAGCATCATGCTATCATCATGCTAATCGTGTTATTAGCGACATGCTAATATAGTTAGCATAATGCTAGCGAAATGCTAATTTTGTTAGCAACATGCTAACAGCATGCTAATGATGTTGCAAATTATTGTATCTGCTTTATAATGGCAGCAGTTGAAAATATGAAGAAAATGATAATTATCATATTCATCTGTATGTTTTTACCTTCCTTTTGATGTCAAATTTGTTATTACTGTCTAGATAAGGATTCCTTTTGTGACAAGAGAAATGTTATCAAAACATCTAGTATGACGAGGCACGCTCAGAATGGCCCTGAATAATAGGTACAGTAGTATCCCAAAGACAAATGGATGTTTTAAGTTGTACATAACATGCATTAAGTACCTCTGTCCAGTGGTGTTAGCTATAAAATTAGCAACCTGCAAGAACACATTTTGGGCATGAAATGTGGTGGTTCCAGTCAATCAGCCCTATTAAACTGAGACCATAGCTGAGAGAATCACCTGATTCATGTGATCTGTTAAGTGTCGTCATTAGGTCTGTTCATTCTGGGCTTTAGGCTGGAATATTTTCACCGTGTGGTGGAGGTGTCTTACAGCAAAGCATCAGACAGAGCAGAACTTTACTCACTATCTGAGGGAGGGGACGGGGGAGGAATTAGGCGTGGCACAAAAAGTTAGAAGATGATCAAGCCCCGATGGTTAAATAAGCTTTGTTTATAAAGACTTATTTAAACTTCTGTTGAATTCCAAGAAGAAAAATCAAGATAAGCTGGATAGTTATGGTTTTGTCACGTTCAATTCAGTTCAAATAGGCTTCGCTGACCTGATAAAAAACACTATTCCCAAAGGCTAATTTTGACAGTAAATGAACAAAACAGCAATAGCAGTATTTAACAATACATGAATAAAAAATAAAGCATATTTGTAGCGACAGAAGAATGGAAAGGACAGATTCAGAGGTTAGCTATTTTCATATTGCAGTGTTTAAAATCGTGGTATAAGATTTGTATAAAAATCGTAGTATAAGTAGAGATTGCAATCTCTCTCTCTCTCTCTCCCATGTGTGTGTGTGTGTGTGCACATGTGCAAGATAATATTTAGTCAACAATATGTATTTTGTGTAAAATATTTAGTCAACTCATGCCATGCATTATGCAGTACTTGTCCCTGTGCAGAAAACAGGTGATGCCGCTAATTAGCGTGAGTCTACTGTATCTGGCTGAAGTTAATGGATGGAACAAATATGTTGTAGGACTTTCACTTTCTCCAGCCAGGAATTCTCAATTGAACAGTGTAAAAACTTCTGTTGCAAATTTTTGTGCATGATCTTTTAAGGCAAACCGTATCCAGCAGACTTTAAATAATTAGACAAATCCTTATTTCATAGATTAATATTGACAATATTTTCATAATATCAATATTATCTAGTTGTTGTTATTTAGAAAAAAAAATTAGAATGTCATAATAAAAAATTTACTTATTATAAAGATAGATATAACCTCCCAAACGTACTGATTCTGAAGTTGATACAAGAAAAACAAGCAGAAGCTTGTTTTCTCAAAAGCTAAAACTGCATCTATTTCTGGAGTAATTTTCATGAAATTTGTGATGATCAAATGGAACACTGCAGGGCAAATGTTGCAGGGCATTAGGTGCAATATGCACCAATAGTCATTTGCATACATTTAAAACAATGCCAATGCCCTGCAACATTTGAATGGCTACAATGGTACAAAGGCTACAATTGAAAGGGTACAATGAAGTACCAATATCTCTTTAATGTTTTCCATCATATTTTCCTTTGAACCATTTGTGACTGTTGCCAAAAAGGTAAAAACAAGTTTAGGAATGGCAGGACAATTGTAATCATTAAACCAAATGCCAGTAAAGTCGTTGTTTGTGCAGTGGAGTGGCATGCTTAAAGGAGATGCAAATCATTAATGTAAGTTACAGATTTTTGGACAAAAGTATTTGGCCAAACCTGAAATGACATTGTTCTCAAATACAGTACGTATACTTATTACAATATAGAGTTGGTCCCCCTTTTGCAGCTATATCAGCTACCACTCTTCTTGGAAAGCTGTCCAGAAGATTTTGGAGTGTTTCTTTGAGAATTCATGACCATTTGTTCTGTAGATTATTTATGAGGACACTGAAAAAATAATCACGAGAAAGGTGGACGAGAAAGCCTGGCTTGCAATCTCTGTCCTAGTTCATCATTTGTCAAGATGTCTTGGTATGCTGACTCATTAAGATTGCCCTTCACTGGGAATAAGGGGCCGGGATTGAAACACCTGAAATCAATAATTAACAGATTTGGTCAAATACTTTTGTCCATATAGTGAACATTAACATCAGACTTCAAAGAATAAGTACTCAGAAAACTGGCAGTGTTCTTAGTGGTGACATCCGTTCCCCTTATCAGTAGCATGAGTATGAGCTGTGCATTTTCAGTCAGCAACAGTTCTAGGAAACTGAACAGCATCCAAAAGATGAATCCATGTCCTGTATGGGTCAAATAGTCAAAGCACAGCCTCTGTCCACCTTCCTTCCAGGAAGCTGTCTTGTCACATTAGTGACAAACCCTGGAAAAAGGAAGAGGTATGTCTCATGGGGTCATCACCACTTTCAGAAGTCACTCACCACACCCCTCTCCAGTATTCAGCAGAGTCAACACCAAGAGCTCCTACAGGTGCGCACTGAGCAGGAGGAACACTTCAAAGGCCTGATCCAGACACAGCAGGTGGACCAGCAGGTGTTCCAGAGTCTGCTGCTGACCAGGGGTAGAGTAGTGGGAGGCTTGTCCACCATCGCCTCACATCACCATGGCCAAGATGAGGCCACACAACAATCCAGAGGTGTTTGTTAATGTATTTGAGTGTGTTAAATAGATTTGGGAGTCAAAATACTGTAGGCAGCATGACTATCAGAGACTTTATGCTAGTGATAGCATACTACGCAACATTTATGCAAGCAGTGTTACAGAACATTGTTGTGTTATCTCCCAGTTTCTGTCTGATCAATGGCAACTTCTACAGTATTTCAAACACATTGCACAGTAGTCTTTACACATTACACATAAACTTCTGGGAATTACATCAATTCGTACAAATGTGTACAATCCTGAGATGGATGGCCTGGATGAGCAATTAATCAAACACTGAAAAACACAACAACACTGAAAAACTCAAAACATTACACAGTATGTGGTGATGCCTCAATTAGGATAGATGGTGAGTACCCCTTTTATTCACAGTGCAAGAGGTTGCACAAGTCTCTACCGGGTTCTTCCCGTTCAGATTATTGTACTGTTACGCTTATGTATGGTGACACCAAGTTTGTTAAGTGTGGAAGCCACAATGGAGGACTTAGAGGAGAGCGTTGGGACGTGGGGTGTTTATTTTGGCCAAAGATGACTGGCTCGCGTGAGCACCACGCAGCGCAAGGTAAGGGTGCCTATACACCCTTATTAACTTTTTCACTTTTTCCTGTTTCACTTTTTTTCTCTTTTCACTTTTCTCATTTCTTTATCTTTTTTCTTTTTCTCTTTTCTTTTATTCTCTTTTCTCCTATACCAGAGCCACACTCTAATACCAGGTGCTATCTAATGTTCGCACGTTGTGTGCTGGTTTCCGGAGTTTTAAATAGCCTGCCGGACAGGTGTAGCACGTCCCCTCTGATTGGCAACATGGTGGGGTTGCCTAGCAACCACAGCCGTCCGCTGCTCTGCCTGTCTATAAATCTGTCTAGTCATCTGCCTATTTGCCCTTTGCGCGGGTGGCCATGTTACAGGTACAGGTACAAGCCACTATGGAAATCAAGATATACAATTTCCACTAAGATCAGGAACGTCAGGTCTAGGTTTGGAAATTATGTGTCAGATTTTCAAATATTGATGAGTTATATAATACTTTATGCAGGGTAGTAATTCATCATGCTTAATAAGGTCTTTGATGAGCTAGGTAACCTGTGCAGAGACAGATGGAATGTGTCTAGACCGGGTTTAATCTTTTCATCATGATCTTAGTCATCAAATGCCATGCATTGTTTCACACTTTCGTTTGGCTGAAGTGTCGATTCTCTGTATCGCTCTGTCAGTAAAATAAATAAGATAGTCACAGCTGTTCCATTGTTCCCAGTCTCAGGTTACTGGAAACTGCTCATGAAGCTCTGTCCTTCCTCTTTGCATACGGTCAGTTGAAGTATATGCACTGTAGCCGGCGGTTTCCTTCTGTATGTTAGTTGATTATTTCACTTAGACGTTCAAGTTCTGTCATTCATACACATTGAACTTTGGATTGATGATACCTCCAGTTCAGATAATTGCAGTGGTGATGGTTCAGCTATTTAAGGTCCTTAGTTCCCAGCTGCATTTCCTCCTTTACAATAAATTCCATACTTTTTTTTTTAAACTAAATTTAGTTTCAGTTTTTAGTGACGAAAGAGAAGAAAAAAGAAAAAAAAACATACACACACACATTTACAGATCTACAGATCAGATCTTGAAAGATGGCTAATTCATCAAATGTACAGCAAATTTAATGAAAAACTTATGATGTATGAAACCTACCTATAAGACATCGTCCACAACCTCACCAACAAGTAGATCAGTTTCACACTTTTACAGTTTGCACRCTATTTTATTTTATTAAGTCAATAAACCTGAATGGTACCATCAGCTGTTGGGTTTAAAATTCAAATTTTATTCGTCACATACACAGACATATACAGTACAATATGCAGTGAAACGCCGAAAAAGGGTTTCTCTGCCAGAATGAATTTGAATACAATTAATCAAAAATGAGTAGAATATTCAAATAGAGAAATAAGATTATGAAATAAAGGAAAATGATACAAAAACTTTAAGCTGAAATGCTGGAAAATGTTTCAGCTAGAAAAATTACAGTATGCATTTTGGTTTGCAAACTAGATAAGTAGTGGAGTACATGAAAGAATGCTCATTCCTCTTCATTATTCTCTTTGCACTGGTGCCCACTCTGAGTAGTACAGGAATGTGGAGTGGTGAGAATATCGAGTGTCTTAAGTTGGCGATACCTGTACATGATTTTCACAGTCTTAAAATATTCTGAACAAATGGGTCGCACGTACTAACCGACTACCTTCACTAACACATTTTTGATAGTGTTATGATGACTCAGTCAAACAATGGATCAAATACTTAGCAACTGTGACAGAGGGATCATGGACTAGAATAGAATACTCTGTTCACACACACACTGTACACACACGCTAATTAACTCTGAATACGTACTACATGTATTATCATTTCCATCTAAGTCAGATACGTATTGTTTTCAGTCTTTCAATTCCCGGTGGCAGCTGGATGTGAGTCATAAATCTGTTACTTTATGTTTATTAATAAATGTAATAATAATAATTTTATATATAACAAAAAGAGCATATGTTGTTTTGGTTGTTGTATTCTCTTGTGGTCACAGGAAGTTTGACCCTAGATACACCATCCAACAGTTTCATTTTTAAAAATGAAAGAAGGCGGAAAGAAGGAAGGAAGGGGGAAATCACCGGGAAAAGGGTACATACTGTACAAACCTAGTGGTCCTCAAGGATAAATTCTCAACATGCACTTACAGTATGTCTTTTTTCAGTATGTCTACCAAGAGGGTTACTCTTATGGTGTGGTCTCTCTTTCTAAGATAAATAATAAATACCACGCTTAAGCATATCGAAAGACTTTAAAAATTKAATCTGATGTTTGTCTCATAGTTGAGAACAACAAATTTTTGTCCTTTCATCCTCATGGAGACTCGCTGGGATGTTGGAGCGACTGGCAGAGACACCAAAATGTGGAGGAAATTCACACCTGTGATGCTAAACTTAGCACTTCAGTGATGCTCTCAATAAATATTTATTCCAAGTCTGCAGTGTAGAGAATCATGGTGTGGGAGCGGTCTCAGCACCGCATGCAGGGAATTTGGCAACTCTCATGGGAACGAAGCAAATAAGTGAGAGAGAGTATGTGTTCAAGTGAAAAGTCAGTGGTGAAGTGCTCACCCTATCCGGCCCTATCGCCAGTTCAAATCCCGGGTGATGCTGTAACCTCTCACAGCCGGAGGTCTAGAGAGAGCTGATTGGCCGAGCTCTCTCAGAGGAGAGGGATGAGAGGTACTTAGTGCTTCAACATCAATCACGACTCTACAGCCAATCAGGGGCGTCTGTGAGCTCACGCAAGCGGAAGGAGCGGATAGCGCTGTCCTCAGAGTGTGTTACGCCGCCCCCAACGAGCAGTTAGAAAAGATGCGTTCGGCTGGCGTCACGTCGTTCGGAGGAAACACATGATAGTCTTCGGCCCTCCCAACTGAGTGGTAGTAGTAGCCTTAATGTGGAAGCCCCCTAGTGATGGGGAGGAATTGAACATGTCTAAATTGGGAGAAAATCGGAGGGAAATAAAGATAAAGAAATAAATAAATAAAAAGTCACCGATCAGCCATCGTATAGATCTGTGATATATTTATACACCAGTAAATGTATATATGATATATATTAGTCAAAAATTTTCAAGACGGACTTCCAGTTAACAGCTACATACTGTAGAGTAGACGTGTTAGATAGGTTTTAGACAATTTGGCAATTTTCACTCCCTTATTCATCTCCGAATGTTATATTTAATCTTTAGAATATAATAACTTTGTCACTTATAATGGCTACCAGGAGAGGGAAGTTCTTATTAATCCAAACATTTCTTTTGATCACCATAATGTTATTTCGGATAAACATGGTTGTTATATCATTGAAGAAGACCAGATAGTTTTTTTTCTTAAACACAAATGAAACACCTGAAGTGTCACGTTTAACTGTTTGGGATGCTCTGAAAGCCTACGTCAGGGGAAAGATAATCTCATACACTGCAAATATGAGAAGGAAGGCATATAAAGAACGCAAAGGTTTGGCCGACCAAATTAAAGAAATAGATCAGCAATATGCTTTATTTAAAAACTCTAAACTGTATAAAAAAACGGGTGGAATTGCAAACTAAATTTGAACTCCTCTCAACACATGTAACTGAATGTAAATTATTAAAGAGTAGGAGGCGATTTTCCATTCATGGTGAAAAACCCGGGAAACTTTTAGCTAATCTGTTAAGAGGATTTAGAGCACAGCAACACATTACAAAAATTCGGATGGAGGACAGAACCATTACTACCGACCATTCTAATATCAATGATGCATTCAGGAATTTTTAYTCTSGATTATATACTTCYGAGTTCCCAAAGGACCATAGTTCAGTTGAGAAATTCCTGTCTCAACTAGATATCCCAACACTGTCCCCTAATTCTAGATTAAGATTAGAAGAGCCCATATCACAAGAGGAAATAATTTCAGCTATCTCATCATTGCAATCTGGTAAGTCCTGACGGGTTCCCTGCAGAGTTTCCTCATACCTTGCACCACAACTACGTAGCTTTGGTTCTATCTGAACCTTTTAAGCAAGGTATGCTGCCTGCTTCATTTAATGAGGCTCGTATCACCATTATAGCAAAGAGAGATCAAGACCTAACAGAGTAGACCAACATAGACCAATCTCTCTTCTTAATGTGGATGTTAAAATCCTTGCTAAAGTCTTAGCTTGTAGATTAGAGAATGTTCTACCCTCAATTATATTTGAGGACCAGACCGGTTTTGTCAAAAATCGCCACTCTTTCATCTTTTGGGCATATTTTCATAATCAACCTAATCACCCTGTCTGGGTGGAAATGGAACTAAACTCTGTCAAAGACCTCTCCGTCTCTGCACTGCTTGGATCTGCACTCCCCATCCCTTCAATTAAATCAATCAATAATTCAGTTATTAGGCACAGCTGGAGAATATGGGCTCAGTTCAGGAAGCACAGTGGTCTTCTGGGCTTTTCTCTYKCYAGTCCTRTCGTCTCTAACCATCTCTTCCAACCTTCTTTACATGATTCAGTGTTTCAGGAATGGTACGGTAAGGGCATTAAGTTTTGCAAAAATCTCTTTGTTGATCACTGGTTTGCATCATTCGAACAGCTTTCTGAGAGGTTTAACTTGCCCAATTCTCATTTTTTTAGATATCTGCAAGTAAGACACTTCATTAGCTCATCAATACCAAATTTCCCTGAGGCTCCTGATGCACATATTGTAGATAATCTCCTCTGTTTGTCCCCACTGCGTAAAGGCCTAATATCCATTATTTATGGTGGACTGATGGGTTTGAGTCACACCTCTTTGAATAAAATCAAAACCGCTTGGGAGAAAGAGCTAAATTTGACACTGTCAGATGATACTTGGAGTTTAATTCTCAAGCTTGTCAACTCCACCTCCTTATGCGCCCGGCACTCCTTATTACAGTTTAAGGTTGTACACGGGGCTCATTTCTCCAAACTTAAGCTTTTTCGTTTCTACCCAGATGTTGATCCTTGTTGTAACAAATGTAAAAGCCGAGTGGTGAATTAGAAAAAATTCTGAAGGGATGTCTTTAAAACCTTGTCGCACATACTGAAATGCAATCTTGAACCAAACCCTCTGATTGCTCTTTTTGCTATCACTGGAGAGGAAGATAAGCGTCTAGCTCCAGCTAAACAGTGTTTGTTGTCTTTTGCAACACTCCTGGCCAGGCGTTGTCTTTTATTTAAGTGGAAGGATGCCGACTTTCCCAGACACGCCCAGTAGCTCTGAGATATTATGTCCTGTTTGTCTCTGAAGAAGATTCACTACTCAATACAGCATTCAGACATGAAATTTCAACAGGTGTGAAGGCCCTTCCTTCGCTTTTTTCATGTACATTTTTAGTTTAATTCTATTCCTATTTAATTGTTTGGGGGTTTTTTTTCTCTTTCTCTCTTTCTCTTTGCCTTTTTTGCACGCAGAACCAAAAAAAACATTTTGGTTTGTTTTTCCTTTTGTTTCTCTCCTGTTCTTTTTTAAATATGCCTGGCATCTAGTCTTATTTTACACATGTACAGCAAAGCTGGCTTGGAGTCAGGGAGGGGTGGGGTGGGTGGTTTAGGGGTATATAAGGGGGTTATAAAATGTGCATTGAAACACTACATGTTCACTCTGTCTACCTGTTTAAAATCAATAACAATATTGTTGAAAGGAAAMATTTTCCGGCACGCTGGTTCTGGAATTTGTTTTAGAGGCACCAAGTGATAACGATGGCGACAAAAATGAAAATAATTGAGAGAATGGAGCGAGGTGAAACGATGGTTCATTCCTTTATGAACCAAACATGAATCGTTCAACAATCAACATGATGCTAAAAACAGAAAACTGTAAGCATCAATTTTCCAGCTGATTGTTGACTTTTGAACTTACACTCGGTCGGTGATCGAGAATGTTTCTGTTCCATACACTGTAGTTTACTCTCCGGCTCGTAATCATGAATCCATGTCTCGTCACAAGTAATGATTCTCTTTAAGAAACTTTCACCTTCCTTAGACGCACTTTTTGTTCAGTGAGTTGTTTTGGCACCAGACTCGTGCTGTGTGCCCTTGAATAGGAATTTGAGGGGCCTCACATGGCAATGCCTACATAGAGCTCAACCAGCCTGAAAACAAGTGTTCCATTCTTTTTCTCCCCTCTTTCCTTGTTTGTTCATTCATGTTTATACATGCGGCACACATATGCCCACGCACACACACACATACACTCATTTTAAGCGCTTTGTTGGACTATATTCATTCCCATTTCTACCTATTTCAGATATTTATTGTACTGATGGCTTCCTGTTGCCATATGGTTGTACATCATATATCTGTTATTTTGTATATATTGATAAATGTTGTAATCTTTTATATACTGTATAACAACAGAGCATATATTGTTTTGACTGTAGCATTCTCCTGTAGTTTTACTCGTGATTAATGTATAACTTTAAGTTAGTATGGAAGGAGGTGGCAATACGGAGGGTTTTACTATAATGAAGAAAAAAAGAACCAGGAAAAGTGAACATGCAAATGTAGTGGTCCACAAGGATAAATTCTCAACATGCTCTTGGATGGATGGATGGATGGATGGATGGATGGATGGATGGATGGATGGATGGATGGATGGATGGATGGATAGATAGAGAGTTTATTTTGCAAGTGCAGTCATCAGTAAAGCAAAAGTCATGCAAGAGGCTCGATGAATACAAATGGATTGGTTTAAGTTTCCATATTAAAATGTAGTTAATTCACAACATTCATTCCAACTTAAAAGTTGCTTTATAGCCTTTCATTTCTTGGAACAAAATAAAGTTGAAAAATTCTGCAGAAAAGKRAAMYTGGTGCTAGATTTTATTGAGCATGACCTCTGACTCCACYGCAACCTTTCCTCTTTTCTATATCTACACAGTATCTTTTCTACTGTATATACAATATATAGTCCAACCAGGAACTGTAAAGACCARTGGCGACTATGGTTTATYTTTATTTTTTCATTTCACCTCCGGTCAACATTCACATATTCATTCACACACCGCGGGCAATTTGGAGACGCCTGTTAACCTAATCTGCACGTCTTTGAACTGTGGGAGGAAWCTGCAGTGCCCAGAGGAGACCCACCAAGTACATGAAGAACATGCAAACTCCATGCACGCAGACCTCGAGGTGGCAATCGAACCCGGATCCTGGAAGCATGAGGCCAACAGTGCTAACCACTAATCCACCGCGTTGTCATATATACTGTATAAMCTCTGTAAAAAAGCTTGAACCCAGTCGTCTTTCTTGCATTAAKRGTATAAGGGAAGAAGARTTTCAATAAATGTAGCAGTAMCTATAAYTGCTAAGCGAATACATGCAAGATATTATACAAATCAACATTTGCATGAAATTAAAAAAATATTCAGATAAATTTTCCTTTCCCTGGAAAACATAGTTGAGAGCTGAAAGCAGCTTCAACAACATGACTATAATAGTGCTACTGTTTATAGAACAGGATAGTTAATGTTTTGCTTTTTTTAGTGAAGGACACAGGAGCCAGTACTTACCCTTGATAAGAACTCCTTTAATGAGCAGATTATTTCAGGGCCAGTTTTGTTCTTTCATCCTCATGGACACTTTCATCCTTCACTTCACTTCCCAACTGGCAAAAATATGTTGGAAGTCCCTGTGACTGGAAATTCACCCCTAGTGACTCTAGACTCAGCACTTTCGTTATGTGCTCAATGAATATTTATCAAAGGTCTGTAGAGTACACAATATAAAGTGGGTAGGGTTTCTGCCACATTTGATCTGGTCACCTGAACACCACCCAGTACTCTCATTGTATGGAACGCCAACAGAAAGGAAAGCATTTCAGAACTCATCGCAAAAAAATCATCAGTTACTTACTCACTACCTTCCCTGGAAGAGCTATTCAGCACTCGCCGCCAAAACAGAGACATAAAAACAGTAAAACATACTGAAAGTCTCAACCCACACTAGAGACCATCTGTTTAACCTTCTGCCCTCTGGCAGGTTCATCACACACAAACATGGCTCATAGTTTCATTCGAGAACTGAACTCTGTCACTGAACATTATTAACTATTTGCACTACACACACAGACTTCATATTTATTTATCTTCAACTTATATTATCCAACTTTTATACTCTCCAATTTATTTATCTCTTTTGGTTTGCACCAAGGAGCACAGCACTCAATTCTATTCTATTCTGTTCTATTGAAGATGTATAATCTTGCCAGATCAYCCTGTTCTTACGTTCAATATGTTAAGTGCAATATGTGAGCTTTAATATCACTGCTATTCTGCTTGAATATCTCAATTGAACAGTAATATCTGATCGCTTACGTTAATACTGTATTTATACTCTTTTATATTAATGTTTAATCTTCACTCCTTATATTCTTATGCACTATAAGGWGGGACACTCATTTTCGTTGCACCATGTACAATGACAATTGCCTCTCTGTCTGTCTGTCTGTCTGTCGACTCACCAAAACCAGACAGCTGAACATCGCAATAACACAATTGTCTGGTCTTTTTCCAATCAACTGGCTAGTTTAGTGCACGTCAAAGTTATTTTTTAAAGCACATTTTACACAAAATAGTTGACCAAAGTGTGCTGTACAGTTCTAMAATAACGGCAGACATATTGTACGTACAAGTAGACTATAGAAACAGAAAATARAAAGAGAATAAAATGAAATAAAATTTACATGAAACAAACAAACAATAAGAGGTCCTGTCCTTGTCACTGCATTAAAAATAAATTTAAAAAAATCAAAACAGTCACACTGTAAATGTCAAAGAGTGCAAAAGGTCTTAAGATGAGATTTAAAAAGTGGAATAGCAGGGGCCTGTCTGATGTACAGGGGCTGCTACTGAAAAGGCACAAACACCCCCTGACACTTCAATCTACTGTAGATTTATGAACTGTAAGTAAAAGATGATCACCAGACCTGAGAGACYGTGCTGGAGTATATGGCTTTAAAAATTTCAGAAATATACAGTACAGTGATGCTGAATTATTTAAGATTATTATTTGATCACACCAGCGCCAACATAGAGGGCATTCAAATGATCAAGCTGACTTTTGAAAAAGCCTTTAAAAAWTTTTTTTTTATTGTTGTTGCTGTTGTTAAAAATGGCTTGACCTTATCCAGTTTAGACAGAAAATTAGATTAGAATAGCACTGGATTGGATGGAGCACTAGTACAGTAAGAAATACTGAAATGGCATGGGATATAGTTGTTTGTGTATTGTGGATTACTTCATAAGCTGTGAATGTGTAACTCATATGTGTTAATAAAATAAGCATTGGAGGATAACTGAGGAAACATCTGCGCCAAACAAAGGCTACGAGCAGTCTCGGTAAATGCAGGTGTTTCTGAATGAATGTGGTCAAATACGTCAATACAGACAAATACGTGCCTCCAGCAAGTTGGTGACAAGGTATCAGTGACTGTCAAGGATGAGACRTTCCACTCATTGCTCTGAGTCACCTCAGCCGAGGTTGTCTTTCACGGACAGATGGCCTTCTGTAAAGCGTTTGCACCATTCAGATGTTTTACTGCAGCTACGAGTCTCATCACCACCGTGTTTGAAGTCTAATAAGGTAATTCAAAAGACATTCTGTCTCAAGTCCCGGGTTGACTTGAACACCTCGTATTTACTTTGTAACATTGTTGATTTTATTGTTTGTTTTTTATTTGCTGTATGTATCATTGGACATCTCACTTCTTATTCTTGTTTTGTTGTATTACATATTGCATGCTACATGTTCGAAATATTTGTGTGTATATATATAAGATATTTTAAACCTTCTTTAAGGCATTATCGGCTTTCACTAAAATAAAGGACATCCTGCTTTATCAACCCTATACTGTTCAAATCACGCTTTCATTATTTCAAAAGAATGAAGCGGAATTTTTTCCCCACATCATTCCATGTGTTTATTGTGTATGGTGGAAACAAGGAAGTGTGTGAGTCATAGTTTAAAATGTTTTATTGTTAAAGAATTCTTAACACCTTGGCATTCCCTCATCTCCCTCACAAAGGTCGTAAATGTATACACTGTATATAACACTTTCTTATCAGATGTACTGTGTGCACCGATTGAATGTGTGTTTATATATTGTATTTTAAATAATTTTTAAAAATTTCAGTGCATAATAATTGTGCCACATACTGGTGGCTCAGTGTTTCGTCTGCCATGTGAAAGGCCCGGGTTCGATTCCCGACAACTGGATGAAGTGTCTGTCCCAAGCCCAGATACAATGTTTGAATTGTGCCATGTAGACTGTAACTTTAAAACTTGCCAGCTAGATTGTAAAAGGTCCAGGCCTGAGATAAAATAGGAACTACCTTATTGTAGCCGACATGGAATGAAGACATCTGGTCTGAGACAGATAGAAAGAACACGGTGTAGTTTATGCTGGCAACGAAGCTGGAATGGCTGGGAGAAAGAAATCACCATTCTCCACCATGCCACAGTGGGCTGTATGAGACTGATTTACTGAAAACTACAGAAGTTTACTGTAAAGTTAAAATAAGTGCAATGGTGGAGCTGAAGTCATTCGATAAGGAACAGCTGCGACACGATCAGAGTATGACATCACAATATGCAGACTCAAAGGCACAAGCACGGTCTGTGACAGAATCGCCACCTCACTGTCTCTACCCCTAAGTAACTATGAGGTAACAGTATAGCGTCTGTGTCTAAAAACCTGTATGAGAAAAGAGACACGTGAGACAGGGAAACGCATCGGCTGCTGGTCATCTCAGGGACAATAATGGGTATGATAATACCGCTCTTTACTTATACGAAGAAATGATTACTGATGATTAAATCTGCGTTATTTGATATATGATTTAATTACTATTGTGCTTAATACAAGAGAGAAACAGTAATTTATATTATGCTATGATTGTATGAACGGTGGTCTAGTGGTTAGTACTGTGGCCCTGCATTGCCACAGTTTGCATTGCAGTTTGCATGTTCTCCCCGTGCTTGGTGGGTTTCCTCCCACAGTCCATAGACATGCAGCTTAGGCTAACTGGCGCTCTCAAACTGCGCGTAGTGTGTGAATGAGTGTGTGTGTGAGTGTGTGTGCCCTGCGATGATTTGGAACCTTGTCCAGGGTGTACCCTACCCTAAGCTTCCTCAGATAGGCTCCAGGCCCCCCGTGACCCTAAATACAGTATAAAGTGGTATAGAAGATGCGTGAGTGAGTGTTGTTTGAGTCCACTTACTCCACATATTCACAAAAAAAAAATTCTATGACATTGTGTATTACATGTTTACTAAAAAATTCATGGAATAATGTGTTAAGCTTGCTAAAATAATTTTGTTGCATTTGTTTATATTTTATTTAACTAATATTTATTTGAAGTAGTGATGCACAGTACCATTGTTGTGGGTTTTTTGAGGTTTTTCATTTAAGGTGATCAACCACTTGACCACTTCAACAACCACTTAGTTGAATCCACTTTGAACAATCGTTGTGTAACCTGCTAAGATGTCAGACACAATAATTAAAGTTGATCCTTGTGTCCCCTGTAGTTAGCTAATGGCTATTTTTTTAGTTTAAAGCGGAAGTTGATGTGTAAATTCCCAGATAAATTCCAGAGACAGTTACTTTGTCCTTACTCAATGTGACTCCCTGTTTATAGACCACAATACACAGCAGGTACTGGCTTATTGTATCTCAAACAATAGCCAGCGACTGTGAAGGAACTCAGTGACCTGTGATGGAAACTGTAAAAGGAAAGCAAAAGTCACAAGCCTGCTACAGAACATGTTGGTCAAATAGGCGACTCTGAATCAACTGTCACATCAAAATGGAACAAAAATATACACAAATAATACTGCATATACTGTAGGTATAATGACTGACAGTAATATACACTGTAGGCCAAAAGTATATAAACACCCTTCCTAATTTGTGGGTTCAAGTGTTTTAGTTAACACATATAGCCACGCGATCTCAGAGG
Source organism: Clarias batrachus (assembly GCA_003987875.1). Taxonomy (NCBI): domain Eukaryota; kingdom Metazoa; phylum Chordata; class Actinopteri; order Siluriformes; family Clariidae; genus Clarias; species Clarias batrachus. The sequence goes on from QMIH01000302.1 coordinate 113,871, forward strand.
AATGGTTTGTATTTAAAAGTTCATTGACTTGAAATGTAGCACTGATATAAAATGCCACAAGTCAGTTCATAAACTTTTTGCCATTCTGCATCTTCAAAAACTGCTCAGTCATGAAGCGAGACTTCACACAAGCAACGAACTGTGAATCAGGAGGTCAAGTAGAAGCATACTGCTGAATGCAACATTTTGTTGGAGTGCCTTAAAGGACACTGAGAGTACATGCTGAATCTCTCTACATTGTCCACTTGCCCTGATGACACAATAATTCAATAAAAAAAATAATAATAAATATGGTTGGTGATAGGGGGCAAACTTTTCAAGATGGGTGGTGACCATGGTGGCCATTTTGAAGTCGGCCATCTTGGATCCAACTTTTGTTTTTTCAATAGGAAGAGGGTCATGTGACACATCAAACTTATTGGGAATTTCACAAGAAAAACAATGGTTTTAACGTAACTTTATTCTTTCAYGAGTTATTTACAAGGTTCTCATTATTCACAGCCATTGACATGTCGAAGAGGTTAACACGTGATGAGTGAATCGAAATTGTGTTGATAGCTGGTGAACGCAGTAACCGGGTCATTGCAGCAGATTTCAATGCAAGACACCCTACGAGACCACCCATCTCCCATGCTACAGTTAGCAAACTGCTTGCTAAGTTTCGTGAAACTGGTTCAGTGTTGGATTTGCCAAAATGTGGACGCATGAAAACTGTCACTAATGAACAAACATCAGTGGCTGTCCTAGCTTCATTCAGCAAGAGCCCACAGCGTAGCACTCGCCGCATGTCACTGGAGAGTGGCATTAGTCGAATATCCCTTCGGCGGATATTAGCTACTCACAAATGGCACCCTTACAAACTCCAGCTACTGCAGCATCTCAACGAGGATGACCCAGATCTGCGCACACAATTTGCAGAATGGGCAAAACAAAAATTGGAACAGGACCCTCAGTTCACGCAGAAGATTTTGTTCCGTGATGAGGCAAACTTTTATGTGAATGGTGAAGTTAACAAACAAAACCACCGCTATTGGTCTGACACTAACCCATATTGGATAGATCCCTCCAAGACTGTTGGAACAAAAAAGTGATGGTATGGTGTGGTATATGGGGTACAAAGATAGTGGGGCCATTCTTCATCAATGGAAACCTCAAGGCCACTGGATATTTGAAATTGCTACATGATGATGTGTTTTCCTCTTTATGCACTGAAGCTGGCACGTTCCCTGAGTTTTTCCAGCAAGATGGTGCACCACCACATTATGGGCATCAGGTCCGAGCATTCCTAGATGAACAGTTTCCTGAAAAGTGGATTGGTCGTCATGGGCCAGTTGAATGGCCCCCAAGGTCTGCCGATCTGACCCCCTTAGACTTTTATCTTTGGGGTCATCTGAAGGCAATTGTCTATGGTGTGAAGATACAAGATGTGCAGCACAGAAAATACGGATACTGGAAGCCTGTGCTGGCATTTCTCCTGTGGTGTTGCTATCAGTGTGTGAAGAGTGGGAGAAGAGGGTTGCATTGACAATCCATCACAATGGGCAGCACATTGAACACATTTTATAAGTGGTCAGAAACTTGTAAATAACTCATGAATGAATAAAGTTACGTTAAAACCAATCACACCATTGTTTTTCTTGTGAAATTCTCAATAGGTTTGATGTGTCACATGACACTCTTCCTATTGAAAAAACAAAAGTTTGATCCAAGATGACCGTCTTCAAAATGGCCACCATGGTCACCACCCATCTTGAAAAGTTTGACCCCTCACATATACTAATGTGCCACAAACAGGACGTTAATATCACCAACCATTCCCATTTTATTAAGGTGTATCCATATAAATGGCCCACCCTACACACACACATACACACACACACACACACACACACATATATATATATATATATATATATATATATATATATATATATATACAGTACAGACCAAAAGTTTGGACACACCTTCTCATTCAAAGAGTTTTCTTTATTGTGTTCTTTAGCCCAAACGCGTCTCTTCTGCTTGTTGCCTGTCCTTAGCAGTGGCTTCCTAGCAGATATTCCCAACTTGGGCAGCGCTGCTCGAATCACAATCCTGCGCGACCCACTGCCTGACTCTGATAGAAATAGACCCCGTCCACCATAACTTTACATTTACCCACAATTCCCCGTGGAAACGATATTAAAGAGTCCTGACATTTTAAATAAAATTGACRAGKCTTTGGAAAATAGAAACACTTGACAACATACAGAAAATGAGATTAGAAGCCTTTTAATCCTGTATTGTAGTGTATTGACTGTATTGTCAAATGTCTGCTTTGAACAGCCCCTTCTGTTGCAAGTAGAAATTCCACAAAGTACCGTTGAATACTGCAGTTTCCATAACGGAAAAATAAACATAATAAATATAGGAAATTGCACTTCACATTGCCTAAGCAGTTTCCACTTTGTGTACTCTAAACTACGGCGGGAAATTGGGGGTAAATGTAAAATTATGGTGGGCGGAGTCTATTTCGATCACAGTCGCGCAGCGCTGCCCAGTGGGTCGCGCAGGATTATGAATCGAGCAGCGCTGCTCAAGTTGGTCCGCGCTGCGCGATCCACTGGGCTGCACAAATAAACCAGATCAGCTCTGCGCTGTCCGGATTTTCGCGCTGCGCTGTCCGTTGGGCCGCGCAGATATAAGGTGCCGCGGTTTCATCCCTCTTTTGATGTGTTTGGCTTCCCATACTATGAGAGCGCGCGCGCGCGAGAGAGAGTGAGAGAGAGAGAGAGAGAGAGCCTGCGCGCGCCTCCTTCACTGACGTTAATTTATGTTAGCCGAATGTTCGCAATCGACCCGTCACTGGAATACAGAATGTTGAAGACCGTTTTAGACCGTGTACACACCTGTGCTTTTTAATGAAGGTAATTTTCAGTTGTTTTTCCTTTCCTGGAGTAGAGTAAGCAGGAGAGCTGAGTGAGCTCTGTGTGCTGTTGTACATGTTGTACTGTATGTCTGCACTTTGTACCAAGGTCCTGTACAGGTCAAATTTACTTCATGTGAACTTTTTACTTTTGGTATTCAGTTCATTCTTCACCTAATGCATGATTGTCTTAGTTTTTAGTATTATTTACTCTTATTTTAATTATTATTTCATATTCTTGTAGGATTTTTTACACTCCTCTGATATGTTACAGAGCCCTTTAACTGGCTCCACCCAATGTACAAATAATCAGCCGGACACAATACAGGATAAACTGAACTATAGCTTTAACTTCATCAAGTGCATATGACTTTACTTTAACACCGTGTTCAGAATGAAAGCTGAATTCTCAAATTTCTCCCTGCTACGGCACTCGCACCTGTGTTATTTATAACCTGTTGTTTCCACTCTCCCGAAGTCTAAGGAAAATGAGGCTTTTTCACATTTGCCTGTCTGTGTGGCTGATTGTCCTGAAATGTAAGTAATCGAGTTAATTATTATCTAATACCTACACTGTGTTAGTCTAGAGAAATGTCTAACCTGGCAGCACAAACGAGAGAATTAAAACGCACAAACTGTAACAACATTTTCTGTTTATATTCCCTCTCTAGACCTGCACCTGTCTCTGAGTATATCTGTGATGTTCCCCAACAAGGAGCCTCTATTTATAGCACTGGACAAGACTCTGGAACTGGAAGCTCAATTTCATCTCCAGCCTGATGAACGTATACTCTTGCGTACATGGGAGCTTAAAAACGCTGAATTGGAGATCAGAGTAGCTGAAGATTTAAAAGGAAATAACGACAGGACATTTGTTGAAAAAAATGGAGCGCTGTTGAGGATTCAACAATTCAGAGATAGCGATTATGGAATCTACAAGATCACGGTCACAACTTACAACGGGGACCAAGTGTCTGATTCACGTGAAGTAATAAAAATAAGTAAGTGGCTGTAGGTTTATTTTTAATTGCTTTATGGATGGTGGTGATATCAAATATCAAAAGAGGCTGAACAACTTGATACTCTGTTAGGGGTGAACAGGTGCCAGATGTTCTGCATTATTCATTGATGATTAATGATTAATTAATGATGGTGACGACAAATACAGGTCACATGCTTGGCCTAAAATAAGAATAATATAATAATTGGATGTGAAGGCTGAAAATGGTTTACATTCCTGGCATTTTTTGAATGTTGTTCAGCCCATTGTTTTTTAATCTGTGATTGACAGAGTAGGCGCAGCCTTGCATTCAGTTTATCTTTCCGTAACAGCACGGGACCAGTCCTGCTATGTTTCTCTCTCTCTCTCTCTCTCTCTCTCTCTCTACGTCAGTGACCTCACATAGCTCACACCCAAAAATTTGCCTTAAGTAAATCCCAAACAGTCTGTCAGTTCATACAAGGTAAAAGCCAAACGATTTGCCTTGCTATAACAAGACAACACATTCAACATTTTTTTATTATTATTATTATTACATTCTCTTAATAATACACTTTTCTTTTCCCATGCACACAGCAAATCCTCCAAGTCCTTCTCTTGTCATGCAATGTAGCATCCAGCGCGTCGGCACACAGTGGGACAGTCCTGTGTTTTCATGGCAAGTGGATGGTGCCAGTGTCACCAATGAGACTGGTTTGCTGTCTAAAGATGGCAGCGCACTCCTTGTGAAAAATTTAAGTGGAAACTACATCTGCATCACGGAGAGCAGCCAGGGCAGGAGTGAAGCCTCCGTATATGTTCAAGGTATCTGAGTAAAACAGTTTAAGTAGGCGTTTCCTATTCTTAAACATGCTATTTGATGTGACGTGTAGTTTCAATATGGTTGTACACATAGTACCAAAACAGGCAGAGCTTGTTAGGTGAGATTGAGGACTCCAGCATAGATATAGAGCACTGACACAGCAATGTGCACTGCAAGGTTTTGTTACCTAATTTGTTTTGTAAATAGCAGACTGATCTACGTCGGAGGAAAGGGTGTTCCCGAATAGGAAATTTTCGCTAGATACAGGCACTTGATGTTTTCAATTCCACAGTCCCCCTGACACAAATATTACAGGAAAGCCATGAGATCAAGCAGCTTATTCGAATTATTATTATTATTATTATTATTATTATTATTATTATTATTATATCTAATTCTTCAATAAATTCAATTAAATTCTTCAAGTAATCAAAAATACTTATTTCTCATAAAATGAAATTTAAAAATCTTATTTCCTCATACATATTTCCTCATAGCTCAAGGTTGATCTCTTTGGCATAACATATTTTCTCTGGGATTCCTTCCAGGGTGCATATCTGAGAGGCACAGGCCAACAGTAACCTTGACTACAAACAATAATGTGTTTATTGAAGATTTTTTTTTTTTTTTTTACTGTACTTCATCCATATGATTCAAAATAAATTAATCAGCTAGAATAGAAAAACATTTAACTTCCAAACTGCTTATCGTGTCTAGAAGTCACTGGAGCCTCGAGCAAATTCTAGGGAACTCGAGGCACAATGAGGAGGACATCCTGGATGAGGTGTTAACCCATTACATGGAACAAGTGACCCATATACATATATATTCATATACACACACACACACACACACACATATTATATTACTTTTATTAGCAGTTTAGGAATGGCAGACAGCCTACACCCATATTTTTTGTATCATGGGGAGAAACTTGAAGGAAATCTACAAGGCACAGGGAGAACAGTCAAGTGCTTTTTATTTATCAGTTGCTTTTGTAAAGCAAGGGAAGGAAAGGGAAAGGCCCAGGTTTGATTTCCACCAAGTGCCCAAACCCCAGCCACTGGACGCAGTGCCAGACCCAAAGCTAGGGGAGGATGACATTAGGAAAACGTGTCAAGTTGTGTCTAGACAGGACGGTCCGCTGTGGCGACTCCTCGACGGGAGAAAGACTCATTCTCTCACTCATACCACTATACCGCTTTATCCTGTATTCAGGGTCACGGGGACCTGGAGCCTTTCCCAGGAGGCTTAAGGCACAAGACGGGGTGGACAGGGTGCCAATCCATCACAGGGCACACACACACATACACTCACTCACACACTACGGGCAATTTTGGGAACGCCAATTAGCCTCATCTGAAAGTCTTTCAGCCGAATGACTAACCACAAAAATTTGGAAATGTTTTCCTAGATTCATATTGTATAATGTTTGTGTTGAGACTTTTGTTAATATACTATATAATCACAAAGAGGAAAGCATAAACAAAAAACAGTATCTGATCTACTGTGGTTAGGGTTGTTATGGATGCAGCACTGGAATACATCCTGGATCACACGTCACCCGGCACACACATCTTTGGTTGTCAAAATATTATTGCAACATTCATTTGGTAACGTTCTGGTTGATGAAACACCATTTGTATTAGATAGTTACGTTTAATTTGATGAAATGACGTTGGGTTAAAAATGAAAGAATTCCCCTCAATACAACATGCTTCTTTTTTTTTTATCTCCCAACTAAAATACATCCATGTAAAACTTATGATGCTGATAGTAAGGTTTTTTTTTCCTACAACTAAGCTGATGTTCCTACCAGTGGTCCACCAAGGGTCCTGCTATTGAGGCTTGAAAAAATCGGAAAAAGAAATTCAGGATGTTCATAAAATCATGATAGAATCTGTATTTGAATCAGATCGGCACAAAGGTATAGTGATAATATCGTATTGGGTGGTGACTGGTGATTCCTCTCCCTAGTACTGTAAATGCATATCTGTTGCTTTGTCAAACAATGAGCGTTACATAAAAACCTCCCACTTAATCATTTGCTCTCTTTAACGCTTTTCCTGTTCAGGGTCGCAGGAGGCCTGGAATCTATCCCACACACACTGAAAACACCAATTAGCCTGAAGTGCATGTCATTAGATTTCACTTTGTGCTTCCCATAAAAAACTCCTTCAAAACAAAAATGATTTAAAAAAACTGCAATTTACAGTTCCTAATCAGTAAATCTAACCAGAAATCAGTAAATTAGGAAACAGGCTCAGGGTAAAAAAAAAAAACATCCTTAAGGTTCAAGATCTGTTATGTGAAATCGTACACGAAAAAATGTGACAGCAATCAAATAAGCAGCATAAATACTAAAAGTAAATGTTGATATTCTGTTGTTTTGGGGTCATTCATTCACCCAATGTCAACCCAATGTCATTTTATTAAAGTGATCAGAAAGTTTCAAACACAACACGGCCCTGATTTGGGTGGATCATGTTGCAAACTAATTTTAACTGTATGACAAACGCCATCTAAAATAAGAGTTGCTGCAGGGTTGTTATTAAAACCAGCGAACGGAGGGGGAAACCCACAGGAACACATGGAGAAACAACACACAGACATCAGGATCTAAGGAACGTAAAGACCACGATAAAGTGCCGTAGTGACAATAGATGTTTCTCTGACGTACTGTGATGTGTCATGAAACCAAGGACAAAAGTTTTTAATCTGCTAAAGTGTAAAACAATGCTGCATGCCATAATATAATCTAGGAAGATAATTTATCAGGCTGCCAAAAGTATCACCTGCATACGGAAAGTTCAGTGCTTTTGAGAAACTCTGCTATTTTAAACCTTATGCCGGGTTACACAGAGTTCTCATGCCTGTGAATAAAAACTTAACACACACAAAGTCACAGTGAAACTTATTCATTCCTCACAGAAATCTCTTTACTGAAACCATTTTAAACACTGTTTGTCTTTGTGGAATCATATGTTTTTAGTATATAGAGCTTTGAACACATAGAGTCTGATCGAAAGCGAACCAAACTGTTCCCACAAAGTTGGAAGCATAACCTTGGCCAAGATGTATTGGTGTGCTGAAGCATTAATATTGCCCTTCACTGGGAATAAGGGGGCTGATTTCAATAATTAAATGGTTTGGCCAAATACTTCGGTAGCCTAAGCGATTAAAAGTAGAGTGGAGCTAAAAAGAAAATTGAATTAGGTGTGTAGAAATGTTAAGGATGCTACAGTAAATAATTGACACTATTAATCACTATTTTGCTCTCTAGAACCTGCCCTAAGACCAACACCAACACCAAAACCAGACACAAATGGCAGCGACTGTTCCCATCCTGGATTGATTGTGGTTGTAGTCCTTCAAACCATCATTATATGTGTATTGACTGGGTAAGCTCACACAAATATTTTGTCAATTTATTTTACCTTTAAGCTGGCTCACGTATAAAAATATATATGTTTTTTTTGTTTTTTTTTTTAGGGTTTGCTGCTATATAAGAAAAAAGAATACAGAGCTTGGCAGCCTTTAAAGCAACTAAACCACTAAACTGAGTGACTTTTTAATATAAATTGATTTTTGTTTATTTATAAGTAGCAAATTTATTTGTGACCAAAGAAATAGACACTATATTTATTTAATTACATTTATTCTGCACCACACACTTCCCTTACAGTACCACCCAAGTGACCTTTTAATGCACACTTTACAGGTATTGTATTTACGGCTCTGCAACATATCGCCTGACGATTTGTTCCACAACCAAAAACGCTGCCGGTTTGCCATTGTTCGATCATTGAGCAAGGTCCTTCACCCCCAAATGCTCAGATACAATCGGCATTAAGCTAAAAACCTAACCCTGTCCACTGCCTGATGTGACGAGCTGCACGTAGACGGAACTATCCATTCATATATAATTTTGCCAATGAATATATATATATATTCATTGGCAAAATTATGCGACACTAAAGCCACACATTTACAAATGTGTATAAATTTCACTAAATCTGTTTGTCAAACCATTTTTAATGATTACTGTGATTGATTATACCATGTAACCCTAGAGTATCTTGAAGTACACTGAGCATATCGAGCTTTTATAAACACTGTATGACACTGAGCAAAGTTTTGAAATGTTGAAATGAGCTAAGGATTTCAACAGGTGATGAGACAGAGTCTGATGTGGTTCATGATGTTAATCAACGTGGTAACGGAATTTCAATTAAATTTAATTCCTTAAAAATTGGGCGGTAATGCGATTAATTAAGAATGACAGAACGAACATGGTGTGACAAAACCACATCATGTGACTACACATGAACTACCTAAAAAGAAAATCAGTCAATAACAAGTCCTAGTATTTTGCACACTGCAGCTGTTTTAACATTCTGTTTTTCCAGATCAGCCAATCTGAAAAAAGGATCACTAGCAGGGTGAGCAGGACACTTGTGTCTAAAATCAAAGAAAGAAGTTGCGTTCAGAGTACAGCACACAGAAATTCTCTTGTCACTTGTCCCAATTAATGTCACTTGTCCCAATTAACACCCATGTTAAGTCGTCCTTGCACTGGCTTTCTGTCAACTAAAGAATCCAGTATAAATGAAAAAGTTACCACACCCCTAGTATCCCTGGAATACTTGTACCCCTACTCATCAGTCTTTCTGCTCATCAGACCGGTTACTGTTGGCTGTTTTACAATCTAATATCTTTAACACCGTGAGAATGCATGTAGTAGTCATTGGAAAATGCGAAAACTGACTTCATACATTTGTAAGTGTAGCTTAAGTGTCAAATGCGTTCAGGGGTTCATGGTAAACAAAATTATGTATAGACACCTCACCAATCACACCCATCTGTTTATTCGGTTTTAACATCCAATTTTGCATTTAGTATCCTCAACTGCTGTTATAGAATCCTTTACTTCTCTGGGAGGACGTTATACTGAGGTTAATACTCTGGCAAGGTCTACATTACACACTGGGGTATTGTCATGCTGAAACAGGTTTCACCAAGCACATATCAGATCTAAACTGGTTGTCATATGCTGTTAACATATATATGTTAAGCACTTCTGTAGCATTGTTTAAGGATTGAAATATGAAGTATTAACATTTTTAGATGAAGGATTGTTGAACTGCTGAACTGTTGATATGTTTAAAAATAAGATCAGTTAGACAGTACTTGTTTTGAATATTACTCACAATGTGCCTTATTTAAGATAAAAGATCTCTACCTCTGTGTATCGTATCTAGCAATAAATATCACATATTACACTCCTCTTTAAACATGTTTGATTGATGTTTGCTCCATCTGTTTAAAAATCTGGTTTGTCTGTTAAACTTTCAACTGAAATACACTCTAAATCCTGCACTTTGGCTGCTTGTTTTGTTTTTTCCACTCCATCTCAAACATCTGAGAGCTTTAAATAAACTCATTCCCCCTGAGCCACGAGTTTGCTGAAATGCATTGTCCTATGCTGAAATGCATTGTCCTAGCCATTTAGAATGCACAGACCTTTACACAAAGCATTCTAGAATCATTCATAGGAATCGGGTGCAAAGTTAATTTTTGAGCGGAAATCATTCTACCTTAGAGTAGGACATCAAAATTATTTATGGAGCGTCCTACACTTTTTTTTTTTCAGCTTACCAGCATACCAGCATACACTGAATACATGCAAGATGGTCACCCAATAACTGTAAAATATACAGAATCAGTATATATTCTTATAGAATAATATTATAGATAGCAGTGTCATAAGCTAACCAAAAAACTGAACCAAATAACATGAAGCTATCCAAAATGGGGTGAAATATATAACAGACATTTACACCACAGCTGATACTGACAACCATCTGTAATCTACATACTGTAAGGCATTAGCTTAGCCACTGTGAGCTAACCTGTTTGTGCTAAGCTACATAAGGCAGTATGTAGCATAATTTAGCAGTGTTATCTACATGCTAACCAAACCATGTAAGTGACATTAAATGACAATGTTTCACATAAACTGGCAAAAGCTTGTGAGGAAAAATAAAATAATAATAGTTTTATATTATCAGAATAAGGATTATATAAGATTTAATAACTTACGTATGTATGCACGAGGAGTGTGAAACACTTGTATTAAAGTGATAACATTACGCTTATTATAAAGAATCTAAAAAACAGTTGTGTACACTCTTTATATAAATATAATTATTTTAAAATGTGTTTGCCATGGATGACGCCCACGACTCCATGAATGCAGCTTGCTTTTCAATGATTCCACGCTGCGCAGCATGTAGGAATCTGCACATGAACCTACATTTCTGTCTACAAAATAAGTTGGCCGATATCAGTTAGAAATGCCACCCAGAGAAGAGCAGGACTGAGTTGAGCACTGAGGGTAACAATATGGAGGGATATCTGATTTAATTGTTTTAACAGCAGGGAATGTTTTTTGTAACCTCACACACACTGGAGACCCATCTGAACATCTAAAAAAAAAAAAAAGACTCAAAAGTAAATTTTGCATAATAGGTCCCTTTTGGGCAACACAGTGGAGTAGTGGTTAGCACTGTCACCTTGGACCTTCAGGATCTGGTTTCGATTCCCGCCTTGGGGTCTGTGTACATGGAGTTTGCATGTTCTCCCCGTGCTTGGTGGGTTTCTTCCTCATACTCCAGTTTTCTTCCACGGTCCAAAGACATGCAAATCAGGCATTTCCAAATTGCCCGTAGTTTAAGAATGTGTGTGTGAATGTTGACCAGAGGTCCTACCACAGTTGTAAAAATGGGAATAAATGCAGTACACTGGTCACCATTGGCCTCCATGGAAGACCACTAGTTGGACCACAGAGGTTCCTCTACAGTGTCTAGAAATCATGATGATGCCTTTAGGGTGCTAGGAATATCAATGTGGTGTTCATGAAAACACCATAAATATAAATATATATATAAATACAGTATATAATGAAAGCACAATGCTCCACAATGCATCATGGAATCGAAGCAGAGCACTCTGTAAAGACGACACTGAACAAAAATTGTTTAAAAAATGTTGAAATTAACTAATATAGACATTAAGGAAAAACAACAGCTGATGAGACTAAGTGATAATACTGATAGTCAAAGGAAACAAGCTCACTGCAAATGCGTCTGTACTCGCTTTGAGGAAGTGTGCGAACAATTCTGAAACTAGTTGTAAAAACAGTTTGCACATTTTGCAGATTGTGTTTTGCATAATAAACATGACCACGATGAACATGAAAATATTAACTGAAAAAGCACTGTTTCATTTTGATTTTTCTACCACTAAAGGAAAAGTGATGTCAGTGAGGGGAAATGATTTTCAGCACTACAACACAATAGATGGCAACGGATAAGCGATTAGACGCTTTAAAACACAGGAAACACACAGGACAAGGGGAATCCATGGTTTACAAATCCTTTTTTTTGTTGTACTGTAAATATATTTTTGTTGATCGTTACACGTTCTCTAAAACAATTGTCTATTTATTAAAGATTTTTATGAAGTTATTGAGCTCTGTAATTACACATACTGTATATAGAAACAACTCGTATTTGTCCTCCAGTTCACAAAACACTGTTTATCCTCTAACTCCTCTAAGTGCACGTAATGCATATTATTATTATTATTTGAGAGCTTCTAGGAAACATAATTAATCATTCACTATAGAACTATAGATTTACATATCGACTATCGACTATCGAGTAAGTCAAATAATTGTGTGAAATATTTTTAAGAATTAAAAACAATTACAGGAAAATTTAGGGGGAAAAATAAAAACTATAAAAGTGAGGGATTACAGCTGTGTTATACAGTGGAGTAAATGTGAAGTGAAATGTTCATAGTGCACTCACTGTGTTAAAGTTCAGTAAGTATGCAAGATGTATTGCAATATCTGTATAAATAAAAGAAAGATTTTGTCTGTACATTGGACAGAACTCGCTCTTTCAATGATATTGTAATAAGGACGGACTCACACACAAGATGGTAAGTTTAAAGATGAGCAATCGTTGATTTGCGGAAATGGCAGCTTAACGAGATGTAGTGAAGGCTATGGCAGTTCTTTATTGAAACGTTACTTTTCCGGAAACWAAGGAAGTTRATGRCTGGCGATTCTTGGACGGAGAGCACACACCACGGAGCAGTGGGGATGAAGCTGAGGAAGCCTGACTTGGATATCTTCTAGGAAACAGAGAATACAGGTAAGTAATGCAGAAGACATATAGTTCTTACGAGTGATCTCGGAGATTCGGCCCACTTTCGTTAAACGAGCCCGGACTCTGGGTGCAGCACGGTGTGTGCTTTTATGGGCGTGTGTTGATTAACCTTAGGTGATACTGATTAGTACTCCGGTGATAAAGGGCGCTGTGTTTGGCTGGTGGTGTCGGAGCCTGGCCCGACTGTGACAGATATCTTCACTTGATTTTTTTTTTTACATTACAAGGCCCGAAATCAGTCTCAGGAAAAATTTCTGTCCATTTTTATGTCTGTATGTCTATATGTCTGTTTAAGTATTTTACAAATATGAACATATTTGGAAAACAGACATACTTGTGACCACTTTCAGTTACAGTTTCAGGTTGTACAGTTTAGAGGCCACAGGAAGAAAGGATTTACCTGTGGCACTTGGCAGGGATCTGGTTCTGACTGAATGTGAAACTTATTCATTCCTCACAGAAATCTCTTTACTGGAATCCATTTCAAACACTGTCTTTGTGAAATCATGTGTGTCAAGAGTTAATGCTATTATCACATTTAAGCTGTAATTAGTGTTGTAATATGTTAACATGAATGTCTAGGCAGGAAATTTAAAAAAAGTGTTGTCACTAAAGCAGCTAAATAACTAGTTAGTCATTCATTCTGCTTTATGTATTGGGTAAGCACTATTTACTGAAGTAGCTGAAGTTTACTATACAGACTATATATATATTTGGCCGAGTCTGCAATGGCATCGTATCCGAAAACATATACTGAGTGATTCACTCGAAAGAGGCCCTAAATATTCTGTAATAACTCTTGCTATAATTAATCAATCTRAACGAAACATGTATAGTACACACAATATGCTCCTCAGTATATGAAGCTCCAAACACACAGGGATGCCCCTGAGTCGGACCGATAAGGTAGGCAGCAGACAGCCATCACACCGCTTTGGAAAAAAGAGCCAGATATTGTCACTTGTTCCGGGACATTCAGGAACATGGAGCGCCGAGTCAAAGCGTATATCACGTTCAGCATTTCATGTAATGCAATTGATTACACATACATTAAGTTATGTATTATATATATATATTTTATATATATATATATATATGTTTTAGATTGTTTTATCATAGCAAGAGTTATTACAGAATATTCGGCGCCTCCTTTGAGTGAACCACCTCACCAATCACACCCATCTGCACTTCAATATGGAGTTGGTCCCCCTTTTGCATCTGTAACAGCTTCCACTCTTCTTCGAGGGCTGTCCATAAGATTTTGGAGTGTTTCTGTGGGAATTCGTGTCCATTCATTCTGTGGATTATTTACAGTATGAGGTCAGGAGGCACTGATGTTGGACGAGAACGCCTGACATCTTGGACAATGCTTTGTTTCCAGCTTTAGTGGAACCCGTCACTTTTAAACTTTCATGCTTCAGTTTGGGGCTCGCAATCTCCGTTGAGGTTAGAAGGCTCTATGCATTCAAGCCAGTCAAGATCTTCCACACCAAACTCTTCCAACCATATCTTTATAGTCCTTGCTTTGTGCACGGTTGAAAAGGCATAGTGGAATAAAAAGGGTCTTCCCCAAACTGGTTCCACTAAAGCTGGAAACAAAGCATTGTCCAAGATGTCTTGGTATGCTTAGGCATTATGATTGCCCTTCACTGGGGATAAGGAATGAAATGCATGAAATGAAGCATCTGAATTGAATAATTAAAAGGTTTGGCCAAATACGTTTATACTTTGGTACATATAGTTTAGCTTAAGTGATTAAAAGTAGAGTGGAGCTAGGAAGAAAATTTAATTAGTTGTGTAGGATAGTGAAAGATGGTACAGTGAATAATTCCACTAATAATCGCTATTTTACTCTCTAGCACCTGACAGCACCTGTTCATGTACTGGATGGATTGTGTTTGCAGTCCTTGAAGGTGTTTTTTTTGCTGTATTGGTTGGGTAAGCTCAAATAAATATTTTATTGATGTATTTAATTTATATATATATATATAGTTTGTCTGTTTTGTTTATTTGTTTTTATTTATTTTATTTATAGGGTGTACTGCTATAGGAGCAGAGTGCATAAAAGGCAAAGCCACACTTCTGTCCCAGATTGCACAGCAAGCAACCACCACTAAACCACTAAACTTGAGTGACATGTTAATATAAATTGATTCCCTTATTTATTTAGAAAAAGCTGATTTTGTTGTGACCAAAGAAATAGACCCTATATTTTATTACATTTATTCTGAACCACAGGCACTTATTTAGATGTTTTGTATAGTGAAGTTAAGCCTTTATTTGTCACATATACTTTACAGCACAGTGAAATTCTTTCTTCGCATATCTCAGCATAACTGGGGTTAGAGCCCAGTGTCCCCTGGAGCAGACAGGGTTAAGGGCCTTGCTCAAGGGCCCAACAATGGCAACCTGGCTGAGCTGGGAATTGAATCGCCGAACTTCCGATCAGTAACTCAGTGCATCTCCGCCCTCTGAGCTACAATGACTATACCCCAGTTCCCAATAAGGTAAAGTGTACTTTAAACTGACTGATGGAGCATATAAAGTAAATGCACTTGCCATTTGCACCTGAATGTTAAGTGTATCTAAAAAAAATAATAATAATTGGTAAAAGTAAGCAACATTTACAAAATTTGTTTGGGAAACCATTTTTTTAATCCATGATTACTGTGATTGATTACACCATGTGGCAACCCTACAGTATCTTGAAGTACATTGAGCATATCGAGCTTTTACACATGCTGTAAAAAAGTTTTAAAATGTTGAAATGACCTAATAAGACGTACATACAGCAACAGGTGATGAGGCGGAGTCTGATGTGGTTCATGATGTGATTAATTAAGAAGGACAGAATGAACATGGTGTGAAAACGAACATGTTCAGCACTCCCAGATGACAAAGAGGCCAGTGGAGCAGAGCCAGGAGGGATTTAAATCATATGACTGCACATGGACTACATGAAAATAAAATCAGGCAATGACAAATTCTAGTATTTTGTACATTGCAGCTGTTTTAACATTCTGTTTGCCAGATCAGCCAATCCTAAGAAAGGAATACAAGCAGGATTATCAGGATACTTGTGACTAAAATCAAGAAAGAAAAGGTCTAAAAGAGCACCAAGGGTAAAGTAATGCAGTGGAAAACATTCATCAACCTTTTGGGGCTGTTTGAAGTTGTAAAGGTGTGATTGTCTCAGAAATGTATCATGAACTCAAAAGTGGCATACAGAGGCGTAAGAAAAAGTCGCTTTCAGAGTACAGCACACTGAAATTCTCTTTGTCAATTGTCCCAGCTTGGATCAGAGCTTAAGTGCCTAGTCAATGACCTAAATAATGACACCTTGATAATGGTAGGACTTTAACCCTCCACTTGATTAGGAACCCAGACTCACTGCCCACAGTGAGCTAGAACATACCAGACAGTCCTGAATGAAGCCATTTATAGAGCAGCTATAATATAATATCAGTGGTGCAGTGGCTAGGAGATGACAGCAGTGTGCCAGTAGTGGCTAAGTGTGTCAAGACTCGGCGGTCCTCTGTTTGGCCCTTGAGCAAGACCGTTAACCCTGTCTGCACCAGTGGTGCTGTAAAATGGTGATATAACCCCAGCCTACTTACAAAAGTTGTGATATGCAAAGAATAAAGAATCTCACTGGGCAGTAATGTGTGGCGAATACATAACATACAGTATATGTGGCGAATAAAGGACATCTTCGATTGGTTGATTCACTAAAAGTTTGTTGGGTGCAATTTTGTAGAAACCTTTCAACACAACAGCAGGTTTTCAATACATGGTTGGGCTGTGGAAGAAAGTGCTGCGCTGAATTTGAACCTACGTCAGTCATAGGACATTTCCAGTCAATACCGCAATTATCCACGGACACAACTAAATGTTTTAAAAGTCCATATTCCAAGGTTACTGGCACAAAACTCAAAAGCTTAACCGGACCACCCATGTTAAGTCATTTTTGCACTGGCTTTCTGTCAACTAAAAGGATCCAGTATAAATGAAAAAGGTACCACACCCCTAGTATCCCTGGAATACTTGTACCCCTACTCATCAGTCTTTCTGCTCATCAGACCGGTTACTGTTGGCTGTTCTACAATCTAATATCTTTAACACCGTAAGAACGCATGTAGTAGTCATTGGAAAATGGGAAAATGCGAAAACTGACTTCATACATTTGTCAGTGTAGCTTAAGTGTCAAATGCGTTTAGGGGTTCATGGTAAACAAAATTATGTATAGACACCTCACCAATCACACCCATCTGTTTATTCGGTTTTAACATCCAATTTTGCATTTAGTATCCTCAACTGCTGTTATAGAATCCTTTACTTCTCTGGGAGGATGTTATACTGAGGTTAAAACTCTGGCAAGGTCTACCACTTCAGTGCTTCCAAGTCAACATTGGCATGCCTTGTCATCACAGAGCTCACATTACACACGGGGGTATTGTCATGCTGAAACCGGTTTCACCAAGCACATGTCAGTTCTAAACTGGTTGTCACATGCTGTTAACATAACATAAGCGCTATATATATACGCAATTCTGTAGCATTATTTAAGGATTGAAATATGAAGAATTAACATTTTTAGATGAAGGATTGTTGAACTGCTGAACTGCTGATGTTTTAAAAGTGAAATCAGTTAGACAGTACTTGTTTTGAATATTAACCACAATGTGCCTTATTTAAGATACGATCTCTACCTCTGTCTACCATATCTAGCAATAAATGTCACATATTACACTCTTCTTTTGCTCCATCTGTTTAAAAATCTGGTTTGTCTGTTAAACTTTCAACTGAAATATACTCTAAATCCTGCACTTTGGCTGCTTGTTTTGTTTTGGTTTTTTTTTCACTCCATTTTCAAACATGTGAGAGCTTTAAATAAACTCATTCCCCCTGAGCCACGAGTTTGCTGAAATGCATTGTCCTAGCTATTTAGAATGCACAGACCTTTACACAAAGCATTCTAGAATCATTCATAGGAATCAGGTTCAAAGTTCATTTTGGAACGGAAATCATTCTACCTTAGAGTAGGACATAAAAATTATTTATGAAGCGTCCTTCCCTTTTTTTTCAGCAAGGAGTAGGACTCTGCCTAGGAGAGCGTGTTTTATGACATACTTTTACAATACAAAGCTACAGAGTGCACATTATAGTGGGAGTTGTAGTTTTTACAAGTTTTTGTAGTTTTAAACTGTGAAAAGGCGAAATGCTGAAATCAGCGGCAGGTGCATGCAAGTTTTATGCACACAGACAAATGAGTGACTCCACTGTATAATGTCAACATAGGGTTAAAAAAAAAAAGGTGAGTGGACGGCAATAACTCAGTATATATTCTTATAGAATAACATTATAGAAATAACATTATAGATAGCAGTGTCATAAGCTAACCAAAACACTGAACCAAATAACATGAAGCTATCCAAAAAGGGGTGAAATATATAACATTTACACCACAGCTGATACTGTCAACCATCTGTAATATACATACTGTAAGGCATTAGCTTAGCCATCTGTGAGCTAACCTGTTTGTGCCAAGCTACATAAGGCAGTATGTAGCATAATTTAGCAGTGTTATCTACATGCTAACCAAACCATGTAAGTGACATTAAATGACAATGTTTCACATAAACTGGCAAAAGTTTGTGAGAAAATGAGGAAAAATAAAATAATATTTGTTATATATTATCAGAATAAGGATTATATAAGATTTAAACACTTACCCATGGTAACAGCTTGCTGTATTCACCTCCTTCGTTCTCTGTTGGAGTCTCAGTGTTGTTCTGAGGTAAATCTAAACTCCTCCCACTGTCCAGAACATTCTGTAGAGTTCCGGAAACCTGTACAGTGCCTAACATCTACCACACGCACAGGAAACCTATCGGATTTACAGTGTGTGTGTGTGTGTGTGTGTGTGTGTGTGTGTTTGGGGGCGTGGCCTTGTATGTAGATTACCCTGACTGTTTCCCTGTGAACAGCGTGTGGGCGTGTCCTGTCTCAGGTCATTATCAGATAATAAAGTGTGGCAGAAAGAATGTGTCTCTCCTTAGATTCATATGGATTACATAAACTGGGAACATTCATTTTTGATTGAGCTTGCTACATTTAAAAGTAGACACTATAGATATATGTGTATAGATATATGGATATGTGTGTGTGTGCAGTATTCACTGAGTTTCAGTTCATTTTTCAACAAGATCTTCGGGGAGACTGAGACGGCAGAAAGCGCACCCTGTTTATTTTCTTTATTTTACAAAAGCACAATGTTTTATTGATATGTGAGTGTACATTAACAAATAAAGACATAAAATGATGCATTACACTTATGTGAATGGTTAAAAATGATGGAGCATTTTGAGTTATTTTTCACGTTTACCCAGAGGTGGAAAGTAATAAATTACATTTACTTGCGTTACTGTAATTGAGTATTTTTTTGTGTACTTGTACTTTTTAAAGAAGAAGAAAATCTGTAATTTAACTTTTACTTAAGTATGTTTTGTTCGCTACATTTTAAATCATATTTGCTACTGTGTAAAACAAATGAATGAAAATGCAATAATAATAAAAAATATTATGCTTTGTATAAATGCCTCATGGCACTCGCATGTGTGTATCGTGTCCTGGTCTCGCACCGCTCCAGACTCCACTCCAGGTTTTCTGACTGTCCCCACATCGGTATCTACCTGACCTTCCACATGGTCGCTTCCGCCCTGAGAGTGACGTCATCAACCAGCACGACCATATATAAACCGGAGAGAGACGCGAGAAAGAGGAAAGTTTTGATATTTGGTTGTGTATTCTGGTTTAGAATTTTTGCCTCCTATTGACTTTGATTATTGCTTTGCCCCTTTGCTTTGGTTGGTCTTCGGATATATTTGTAGATAATT
The DNA here is from genome assembly GCA_003987875.1 of Clarias batrachus. NCBI lineage: Eukaryota > Metazoa > Chordata > Actinopteri > Siluriformes > Clariidae > Clarias > Clarias batrachus. The sequence continues at coordinate 133,711 of QMIH01000302.1, forward strand.
TTACTGTATGTTTGTGCACTCACCAGTAGTAGGTGCGTGGCTGCTGTTTATTTTGGAAAGAGGGAATTTATTCACTGTTTTTGGTTTAGGGAGTCAGGGAAGGTATCTGTATTTTTGTTTGTGTTGTTCTTTAATTTTTTTTTTAGGTAATCTAGCTACTAAATATAAATACCATTTTGTTTATTATTTTGGCCTGGGTCCACCCTGAATCTGATCCTCCTCCTGTTGTATGTGTGTGTTTATATGTAAAGCAATACAAACCTCATTATTTCATCAGTTAATGACTGGATCTAGTTCTTTCTGCCATATACCACAGTTTCCATACAGTTTACAGTAGAACCCTGAACCATTCTATTGCTGTACGGCCCAACCCTAGACTGGGACGTAACGCCATATTTAAGTGACCACTTTGATTTTCAAGCACAAGAAAGACAACAGCTCAGCTTTATTATGCAAAGGTGTTCCTTCAGTTAAAAACAACTAGTTTGATATTTATATCTGCTCATCTTTTAGAATGCCTCATCCCACCCCCGCTGTTATAAAAATAAAAAAAAGTAACTTAGTAACTTTTACTCTGAGTAGATTTTTATAATGGTAACTTTACTTGTACTTCAGTAAAATTTCACTGAAGTAACAGTACTTTTACTTGAGTAGATTTTTATTATGGTAACTTTACTTGTACTTCAGTAAAATTTCACTGAAGTAACAGTACTTTTACTTTACAAAATTTTAGTACTCTTTCCACCTCTGCGGTTACCATAAAAAATGCAAGTGGTCCCACCCCTGGAACAGCTGACCGCATGCTGGTATACTGGTAAACCTGCTGGTATAATTGCTGATCAAGCTGGTGACCAGCTATGATGGTCTATGCTGTTTTTGTTTTTTCAGATTTAAGTGATTTCCATTGATTACTTTTTTAAAATATGCATTCATTGCCAGTGCATTTATATAAAATGTTTGTGTTGTGTTATTAGACAACCTGCAGATATTTAATAAATGTAAAATAACATATTTACATGTTTTTGGTATTTTTTGTCTCTTGTATGGAAATGCATTTAAAGAGAACACTACACGTCCATCTATTTACATCGCAAATTATTTTCAGTAATAGCTATTAAAATACAAGATAATGAGCTAAAATGGTAACCAATTTTAACTACCAAAACCTTGCTGTTGGCCCAGCATATAAATCATGCTGGTCTATGCTGGATTTTTCAGCAGGGCAGGAACAGTGCACTATTAAGAAAGGGTGTTAGGTTTGTAAAAGCCCACTCTTACACCCTATACACAGTCTTTGTGCCTCTTTGTGCCTCACTCGAAAAGCAGTTCTTGTTTAACTCAAGACACAAGTGAACATCGCATACCTGGCATTTCCATGGTGTTTTTTGCTGCTTACCATAAACTGATTTGCAATTCACACAGACCCAGTGACCAGCAGTGGTAACATTCCTGGCATCTGAGGTCAGTCCATGTGCAGGTTGTGTGCAGTCACAAGTGAGGTCAACCGCTTAAGAAAATACAAGAGATCCATCCCGAAACCAGACCCCAGTCGTTGTCCAGGTTCTCATGCGGGCAGGAATCGCAGAGTCTGTGTTTACCATGACATAGTGATGGTCCGTCTGTATCTTGCCTGCTTGTTTGCATTTGGTCTCTATAAAACAGGTGGCTGATCATTTTCATGGTGTTTATAAAAAAGGAAAAACGAAGCATAAAATTACTGTCAGTAATCATCAATAACTATTGACCATGCATAAAGACAACTCAAGCTTTTGCAATGTTATACAATGATTTATACTTTTTGCATTACGAATTTTATTAATATCACAAACATCTGTCAGTTATATATTTTAGTCAGTATTTTTAGGCACTGGCGGCTGAAGTGTTTGTGCTAAATAACATTATAGATAGCAGTGTCATAAGCTAACCAAAAACTGAACCAAATAGCTACTATAAGATAAAGCTATCCAAAACKGGGTAAATATATTATAGACATTTACACCACAGCTGATACTGACAACCATCTGTAATCTATATACTGTAAGGCATTAGCTTAGCCACCGTGAGCTAACCTGTTTGTGCTAAGCTACATAAGGCAGTATGTTAGCATGATTTAGCAGTGTTATCTACATGCTAACCAAATAATCTAAGTGACATTAAATGACAATGTTTCACATAAACTGCCAAAAGCTTGTGAGAAAATGAGGAAAAATAAAATAATATTAGTTTTATATTATCAGAAGAAGGATTATGTTAGATTTAATAACTTACCCATGTACGCACAAGGAGTGTGAAACACGGGGATATGCTTGTATTAAAGTGATGAAGTTCAGCTTATAATAATCTAAAAAAACAGTTGTATACACTCAATATAAATACATAACATGTATATATAAATATGGTTTATATTTATAAGGTGGGTCTGTGTGCATGGAGTGGGTTGTTGCTTTGTGGGTTTCTTCCTCGTACTCCAGTTTCCTTCCACGGTCCAATCAGGCTAATAGGCATTTACAAATTGCCCGTAGTTTAAGAATGTGTGTGTGAATGTTGACCAGAGGTCCTACCACAGTTGTAAAAATGGGAATAAATGCAGTACACTGGTCACCATTGACCTCCACAGTCCCTAGTTTGACCACAGAGGTTCCTCTACAGTGTCTAGTAATCATGATGATGCCTTTAGGGTGCTACGAATATCAATGTGGTGTTCATGAAAAACATGAACAAAAACAACAGAGAAAAGAAGAAAGAAGAAGAAAAACAAAATGAGGACGCAGAAAATGTATTTGTTGTATTATTTTTTTCTTAACGTGCTCAGGCTTGAGTCTGACTGTACTCCCTCTGCTAGAAAACCATGCCAACAAAGGAAACAAGCTCACTGCAAATGTAAATCTGTTCTCGCTTTGATGAAGAGTGCGAATAATTCTGAAACTGGCTGTAAAAACAGTTTGCACATTTCGCTGATTGTGTTTTGAGTACAGAATAAACATGACCACGATGAACATGAAAATATTAACTGAAAAAGCACTGTTTTATTTTATTTTATTATCACTAAAAGAAAAGTGATGTCAGTGAGGGGAAATGATTTTCAGCACTTTACACAATAGAGCGCAAAGGATAAGCAATTAGACGTTTTAAAACACAGGAAACACACAGGACAAGGGGAATCCATGGTTTACAAATCCTTTTTTTTTTTTTTTTTTTGAACTGTAAATATATTTTTCTTGATCGTTACAAGTTCTCTAAAACAATAGTCTATTTAATAAAGAGCTCTGTAATTACACATACTGTATATAGCACAACTTGTATTTGTCCTCCAGTTCACAAAACACTGTTTATCCTCTAACTCCTCTAAGTGCACGTAATGCATATTATTATTATTATTATTATTATTATTATTATTATTATTTGAGAGCTTCTAGGAACCAAAATTAATCATTCACTATAGAACTATAGATTTACATTTTATATATTTCGCACCATCGACTGACAATATATTAAGTCAAAAAATTGCGTGAAATACTTTTAAGAATTAAAAACAATTACAATTACAGGAAAATTTAGGGGGAAAAATAAAAACTATAAAAGTGAGGGATTACAGCTGTGTTATACAGTGGAGTAAATGTGAAGTGAAACGTTCATAGTGCACTCACTGTGTTAAAGTTCAGTAAGTATGCAAGACGTATTGCAATATCTGTATAAATAAAAGAAAGATTTTGTCTGTACATTGGACAGAACTCGCTCTTTCAATGATATCTTCACTTAATTTTTTTCTACATTGAAGGGCCCGAAACCAGTCTCAGAAAAATTTGTCTGTCTGTATGTCTGTATGTCTGTTTACGTATTTTACAAATATTACCATATTTGGAAAGCAGACATGCTTCTCACCACTTTCAGTTCCAGTTTCAGGTTGCACTGTTTAGAGGCCACAGGAAGAAAGGATTTTCCTGTGGCGCATGGCAGGCATCCGGTTCTGGCTGAATGTGATCCACTGTTCGGCCAGCGCACTGTAGTCCAGGAGTGAGTGGCGTTTAGACAGCACCCTCTTCTAAAGCACAGCGCAAACAGGGTCCAGCTCAATGCCTAGTACAAAGTCAGATCTCCTCATTAATTTGTTCAGTCTATTTTTGTCCTCCATCGTATGAAAGCTGCAATTAACCACCACAGACTTTTCTTTGGAGTTTTTTTCCCTCTTATTTTCTCCCTAGTTTAATTGTATCCAATTGCTCCCCATCACTAGGGGCCGAAGACTTTGCAATGTTTCCTCCAAACCATTGCCTGTTGGGGGCAGAGTAACATACTCGGAGGACGGCGCTATCCGCTCCCTCCGCTTGCATGATCTCATAGTCGCACATGATTAGCTGTGGAGCCATGATTGATCTGAGARCGCTAAGTGACTCCCACCCAACACCGCTGAGAGAGCTCGGTCAACCAGCTTTCTGTAGGCCCTCAGCTGCGAGAGGCTACAGCATCACTGGGAATCGAACGAGCAATTCGCTGAGATSATAGGGAGAGCACTTTACCACTGAACCACTTCTTGTAAAGTGCTATTGTGTTTATCGTAGACCTGTCACTATTAACCCATTAACGCATGTGATTAAGCTAGAAACCTTAACACATTACTGTTTTATTTTTCATGCAAATTGGATCATATGACTAAGTTTGACCCTAATGGCTTTCCATAATTCCAGCATGGTTCCGCAGCTGTCTGTGAACATGGCACATTTAAGAGGATAATAAGATGACAAAGGAAATACCACCAGGTGAGCTATAGATCAAAAGCTTATAGATCAAAGCAGTGGCGGCAGAGAAGACTGCTCCTTTAACATGTAATTATTTAACATAATTGTTGTTTATTTTAATAATGAAATAAAGTCATTTAGTCACATATTATATATTAGTCAAATATTAAAAGTTAAATTTAACTTTTGTTTGCGCCCCCCCAAAATGTTTTTGCACCAGCTGCCACTGGATCAAAGTCTGATTTGTTTTGCTCAAGCTACCTTCAAAGGAAAGTATTTTTACAAGAATACATTAAATGTAATGTATTCTTGTAAAAAGTGGAAGTGGTGGCTAAGGCTCTAGTTTGTACATTTATAATTACAAGTAAATCTTAAATTTTTAGACTACGATTAACTAGATTTAAATTTTTAACCGATAAACAGAACTAGTTTATTGTCCAATCAGGTATTTGCACTCTGAAACAACCTCAGCTTTTTCCCCTCTGGACAGAGAGAGGAATGGTACATTTTTTCAAAGCCAAACAAAGTCCCTTTGTTTCCCTTATATTGAGCTGATTGTGATTAAGTCCCCACCAGGTAACCATGTTGTCCACTATGTCTGATACTGAATAGTTTCATTCATCAGGGGACTAGTGTTGGCAGTTGTACATAAAATCAATTGTATACACTGTGAAGAGAAAAGGAGACGCAGAGTCAGACACACAGCTCTGTAGGTGAACATACTGGGAGCGGCCAGAGAGATAAATATTTTTAGGGTTTAAAGTTCTAACAAAATAAAGTTCCATTTCAGACAAAATCTTTTTTTTTTCTCACAGCTGTTAAACACACACACTCAGTTCACATACACACTAAACTGAATAGTATTACATTGTCTAACCCTACTTACTGTGCACTGCTCAGAACATACTACTATACAGATACTGCAAATAGGACTGTACTACTCATACAGTCATTTCCCGCTCATGACTCACTATCGTACTGTAGATAAACTGTAAATACTCAGGATTGCACAATTCATACCTGTTGCACATATTGTATATAATAGTCCATAATAATTTCTATAACCTTAATAACTCAAACCACAATATCATACAATATCTTCCATCATTGAATCCATCCATAATCATTTACACTCACTGTATCTACTGTAACTCCTTCTYTGTGTRCTGTGAACATRCAAATTATTTTGCACTGAAACAAATGCCCTTCTGGTTGGATGCTGACTGTATTTCGTTGTCCTGTACCATACATGTGCAAAGTTGAATATTAAAAACAACTACATGTAACATGGTACTTCACATAAGGATTATTCACCCTAACATGTTCCTTTATGGTAAAACGTTATATAGTGGTGATCTGGAAAAGTTTGTTTGTCAGCTGTGATGCCAGCCTCTGGTTTCATACCACAGTAAGGAAGAAATGTGGTATCCATTAACGGTTTTTGTTAATTAGTGTTTTTAAWTGCTAGTTTTAGTTCCAGTAAAACCAACTAAGAATTTCAAGAGACTTTTGAATGTTGTGAATGTTCTGGAAAACTTTATTAAGGAGGAAGGAAACAAGGAACAAAACACACTGACGTCGCTATTGTGAATCATTGATTAATTAGCTGTGAGAGAGAGACTATGGGAAAGGTCATGAACTCTTTTAAGTCGATAATTTATCTGGGATGGATGTTTGTGCATTATTTTCTTTTTTGGAAAAGGAACCATAAATCATTAAAAGAAACTTTAATGTGGTTTTCCTTAGTGTGTAGCATGTGGGATGACTGTATGTTYCCTTTTATSAACATAGTAGCGGCACGGTGGTTTAGTGTTTTGACTCGCACAAGAATAAATAAAATAAACAAACGAGCATGTACAAACGTGTAACATGAGGTGTAATTTGTAAGAAAAAACAGCGTCACGACCCTGACMCACCTRTAGTATCTACCTTGCTACCTATAATTAGCGGCATGTCTTAGTTAGCCCAATTTTGGATTTAGGGTTAGAACATGGCTATAGGCTCATATTCAGCTAGAATGGTCCTGACACACTGACGTTGGCTGTGTAACAATTCCATTATTCGTTTACACAAAGAAACAAAAAAAAAAGCATTTTATTTCATTTTGGCCATTTTTTCTCCAAAGCTCAATTTTGCTCTTGGGGGTTTTTATCCATTATAGGGTGAATGTCTTGCCACATACAGTACTGTTCCAGTACATGCTTAGTGATTGGTTCTGTACTGCCTTAGGTTGCACCAATTTAGCCTTGGAAGTCTTTCCCATCAGGATGGCGTAGTGGCTAGCACTGCAACACTGCTCCAGGGTCTGGTTTGCACCTCCAGGTTCTCCCATGCTTGGTGGGTTTCGTCCAGGTATCCCAGTTTCCTTCYACTGACCAAAGACATGTAGATTAGTTTAATTGCCGTTCCCAAATTGTCCATAGTGTGTATGAATGAGATTGTGTGTGTGTGCCCTACGATGTATTAGTCCCCCAGCCAGGGWACCACGCCTTGTGCCCTAAGTCTCCAGAGATTGGCTCCAGCCCGTTGAGACCTTCTATACAGGATAAAGTGGAATGAAACTCTTTTTCAAAATTGGCAAGTGGTAGTGCCATCCTGTCCTAGAATGCCCCACATTAGCGTTGGGAATTTTATTTATGATCTTACCTCACAAAATTCCCCATGCTCACTTAAAAAAGTTTTTTATTTTTTTTTTCACTATGTTCCAAGACCAGTTATTTGATAAAACATTTGATGAAACTCAAGACCTGTGGGATAAATACGGCCCTCTGCCTTACTTCATTCGTCTGCCCTGAATTTATGTTGAAGCTGGCCACAGTGTCTAACCCTACAATCACACACTCTTTATAGTCCCAATCACAGTGTAGCAACTGATGAGTGCAGCACGCAAGATTTCACATCTCACAGTTGTGTAACACTGCTTAAAAGCAACACATTGTCTTCTGTGTTGGAAGTCACATTTCCCTCAAGAAAAAAAAAGTCTCTAAAAATCAAATCAAATTTTATTCCAACTCTCTTTATTGTTTTGAAAATTCTCAACAGACATACTGCATAGATCCAACAAAAGGCATATTCAGATACAAAAACATGTGTAAGCAAAGGTGCAACTGTATGTTATCCCAGATCCCACAATCCCCCCACCCCCACCCATCCCATCACAGGCCATTCCCCAAGAGAAATCAAATCAAATTTCGAGGCATTGAGATTTCCGACTCTGTTTGATTCATTCAGTCGACACACAACACAATAACAGTCAAAGGAAAAATGATAACTATAAAAGTGAGGGTTTACAGCGTGAACATGAAGTGAAACAGAATAACAAATATTATAGGTGATAATCGCCAAGCGGTTGAGCGTGAGAAATAAAACTTATTGTAAATTCAAATTGTACTAATTGTGATCAAGTTCAGAAATTATACAAAAGTACATATGCAAATTATTTTTGCACTGCAACAAATGCGCTTTTGTTTAGACTCTAACTGTATTTTGATGTCTTGTACCATACATAGCGGTGACAGTAAAGTTAAATCCAAATAAATAAATAAAAAATCTAACGTTTTACTTGATATAAAGATATATAACATGAATAACATGTTCCTTTGTGGTAAACACTGTATAGAGGTGATCTGGAAAAGTAAGCTTGGAGTCATGGCAGCTTCTGGTTGTATACCATGATGAAGAAGAAATGTGGTTTCCATTAACCGCTTTTCTTATTTAATTGTTTAAATGCTAGTTAAACAGCAGTGCAGGAAAACCATTGTTGGTGAATGCTCTGGGAAACTTTAATGAGGAGGAAGGAAGAAAGGAGGGAACGTTGAACAAAACACATTGACGTGGCTATTGTGAATTATTGATTAATTAGCTATGAGGGAGATACTGCGGGAAAAGTCTTGGACTTTTTAAGAGGATTATTTATTTGGCACGGATGTTTGTGCATTATTTTCTCTTTTGGGAAAAGGGAGCTACAACCATGAATCATTTAAAGAAACGTAGGAAATGGGGTTTTAATTAGAAGAGTGTAGCATGTGTTCTGACTGTATGCTTCCCGTGGCAAAGTGGCGGCACAGCGCCTTAGTGGTTTGACTCTTGCAAGAAAGATTTGAGAAGTTTTGTAAATAAATAAATAAATGAACTTTAATTGTAATTGTAGTGTGATGTGTAATTTGTAAGAAATACAGCAGTTCCAAACCCAAATTAAAAACTGCTACCACCTATCTGTCTGACCCACCCGTCTACCTTCCTACCTACTAATCAGCATCCTGTCTTAGTTTTTGGACTGTAAATTTTTCTCCGTCTGATATGGTAACATACTGTACATTAATCAATGTAATAACTGTTCATCTAAAAGTGCATACACTGAAATAGTTCCTGTTAACTTTAACTTTTTTATAGAAACTTTCTATTCTGATTTTAGAGAATAGTTTTAATAGATAGAAAAATAGATAGAAAACATTTAATAGTTTTAATAGATAGAAAAAATTTAAATAAGTTACAAAGTGAATAGTTTTATGTTATATTTGACTTCATCAATAATGATGTAGGTTTGTGCAGAACCTGAGTTTGACAGTCCTTGATTGTCTAAAAATCTATTTAAAAAGGAACACATAAACATATAAATTAATCAATTGATTGCAATAACATGTCTACAGGCTCATATATAGCTACAAGAACACTTTCCCATGGTCATCATATATATACTGTGAACAGATTAAACTTTTTTTTTTTTTTTTTTTTGTTAAAACTATGCACTTGTTTCAAATCTTTTTTGAAACATCGTGCGAATTTTCCAAAGTCAGATTTAAGACCAATAGCAATGTGACAATGAGAAATTACAAGGCGATGAGAAACAAGGGCTGGTCCTATGAGGGCGGATCCTTTAAAAATTGCCCATTTTATTAAGGAAATGATGTGTAAAACTCAAGGCTGGGTGATGCAAGCTGGGTAACATGATATGGACGAGGCAGCCAGAATTAACCTCCTGTCTAGACAAAATAGAAAAATAGGCTATATTTTTCCTCTAAGCTTCGTAGTGGTAAATACCAGTATAGTTCATTAAGTGAGCCATATGGCTGCTATGTAATTATATAGATTATACTTGACACATACTGTATGGACGTAATGTTACTGTAGGTGTTACAGTATATCCTAAACATTACATACATAACAATCCGTCATGCATGATGTTTAGTGTGTTTTTAAAAATCTTAACTGCGTCATCTCAATGGGTTCCCAAGTTGCTGTTCTTTTCCAACACCCAGTTTCCTCACTTAGATCTTGGCACATGACACCTTCTCACACACCACAATTGTGGTTTGGACAGATTTAAAGTTAGAAAACAAAGCTATTATGACGCCTAAATCTGCAAACTAAATATAAATTTTCATAAATAACAAGTGTGACGAATCTGATTGGATTTGCAGTAGCAAGTAAACAGAATAAACAGTGTGTTTAGGTGATAAGGTGGTTCATGGGCTTTGGGTATAAAAAAATGCATCTGTGTCAGTAAACTGCATAGAGGTTGTGCATGGACATCTAGAGACCAGCATGGGAACATGGGACTCTGGACATGGTGGGTTAAAACAACACACCCTCTCTGTTATACCCACACACTCTCTGTTATACCCACAAGGAGGATCTCGTCCACCCAATAAAATGCCACACACACTCTTGTTTTACTGACGTCCTGTCTGAAATGTTCTCATATTGAAAAAGATTTTGGGGCGTTTCAATATTTAATTATATTAAATTTGACTACGCCCAGAGAAAAAAAAATATTGGCCTGATGACTTTGTTTGAYTGGAAGTGATGTTTTCCAGCCAAGAAATATCTCAAATCACTTTTTTATACCCTACATGAGAAAACTCTGGTATATCACGGGGGAAAAAAATATTGTTAAAACATTACTCATAACCTGAATGGTAATAACCTGAGTGAATGTTTAATAAGATTTCAAATGGATTAGGTAAAACACATTTATTTCATGTCCAAGTAAATCCTTTCATATCTACAGTCTGACACACGAGTCCCACGAGGGCCCAAACTGGAAATCATTCACAGGAGCATTTCCTAAAGATGTCTTATGCTCATTAAAATCGAATCGGCTCAGGAAAAAAAAAAAATTCCTGTAGATTGTACTGGAGTGTATTAGCCTAGCTCTAAGGGCGATTCAATAAGTATTTCATTCGTTATCGAACATTTTAATGTTGCACATTTTAAAGGTTTTTAGTTAGATGTAATATTGTGGAATTTCTGAGGTAAATTATTTCTCACTGTAGCTATAACGAAGGGCTGTTCCTCCTCCAGCCTCCCTCTCACTGTCTCTCCTTTTCTGCAAAAAGCAACCTTTCATTAAGGATAAAGCCTACACAGCCTTACTCCTCCACCCAGAAAGACTCGTCTCAGCCGGGAATATTACAAAGTGCTGACACTGGAGACTTCCTCAGCACGCGATAAACATACAGCTCCTAGAAAACCTCAGCACATCAGTGATTATACATTTTACTTTGATTCAAATTAGGCTATTATGCAGAGCATCAGTTATAGCATTAGTGCTACAGTATATAAAGAACAACATATTAGAAAAATGCCATTATACTAGACAATACTGGAGATTTGAAAACGATGAGAAAGCTCAAGGCATGAAGTCATTAAGTAAGAGCAATAAAAGTCAGTCGGTTGTTATTTTAGCACACTGAGGTCCGCCGTTCTGGATCAGTTCTCGTAAGAACAATATTGTGTCAAGTGTGTTTGCAAAACGCATCAAGCGCCATGACTGTGAAACTGTCTGTCATGAAGACCTTCCCAGGAAAGCGAGACGCAAACTGACCTCTGCTGCGGTTCATTTCCTGACGTTCAAGTTTATTTTAATGTTACCGCTGTGTTACTTTAGAAATCACCGATTAACAAAGAGCACCTCAGATTAGAACCGTTATGAAGCTTTACAGAGCAGAAGTAGCAGATACATCTCAATACCAACTGTTCAACAGAGATTATTATACTGTATATTCTTAGACCAAATTTTGAGTGATGGTAGAGCTCTTACTTTTTACATGCTTTTTTTTTTTTTTTACGGAATGCACCAAACAATCGGACAGAGGATTCATCAGAGGAAATATGACCTCCAGTCCAAATCATTCTGAGACCATTCACGTGTGGGGTCGCTTCTCAGCCAAGGGAATGGGCTCACTCACAATTTTGTGAATCTAAGTGCACAGGCACTGGATTCAATCTAGCAAAAAGGAGAAGAAGAGGTCGCAACGTCATAGGTCAACGTCCCATTATTGAACTGCCTGGCCAGAGCGGTGGAAATGTAACTATCTGTGCTGCCATCAGCAGCTATGTGGTTCTTCACAGTCATGTTACTGCTGGGCCATACGACACCGAAATTCTACTAACATTCCTGGATGGTCTACGGGATGCTTTGCTTGAGCAGAGAGATTGCGAGGAGGCAGAGCATCCCATGTATGTTATATCATTTTGGACAATGTGAATTTTCACTGTGGTTCAAGAATGCGCGATTGGTTTGACAATGATCAGCATTTTATGAATGTGTTTCTTCCACCATACTCTCCCTTTTTAAGCCCTTGTGAGGTTTTTTTCTCGGCATGGAGATGGAAAGTATTCGACTAAGACCCTAACACAAAGAAAAATCTACTTCAAGCAATGAATGGAAAATGTGGTGAGATTGAAGTGGAATCTTGCCACAGCTGGATTCTACATGCTACAGGATTCGTTCCTCATTGCCTTGCAAGGGAGAACATAGCATGTGATGTGGATGAAGTCCTGTGGCCTCACCCAGCACAGAGACATGATGCTGAGGCAGAAGAAATTATATGAATATGCAGTAAAAAAANCACACACACACACACACACACACGGCAGATAAATACATGCAAACTACTCATGTGTCAAGACCCCACTCGTTGTGTGACCCCAGTTTGGACACACCTTCTCATTCAAAGAGGTTGAATTTGTATTATGGCAAGAAAAAAGCAGCTAAGTGAAGAAAAAAACGAGCGGTCATCATTACTTTAAGAAATGAAGGTCAGTCAGTCCGAAAAATTGGGAAAACTTTGAAAGTGTCCCCAAGTGCAGTCACAAAAACCATCAAGCGCTAMAVAGWMACYGGCWGACATGCGGACCGCCCCAGGAAAGGAAGACCAAGAATCACCTCTGATACTAACTGCATTTCATTGGCTCTGTACATGTACAGTATTTTGCACAATGACAATAAAAAAGTTGAGTCTATTCTAATCTTATCTAATCTAATCTAATTAAATTGCAACAAAATATATTGATCTGGGATATCCATATTCTCAATAACCTYGATCGCAAYACAAATTACGGCACATACAGTATGTATCGTGATTATATTGTATCGCCTGATTGCTGATGATTCCCATCCCTAATACACACATAATACCAAGTGGTGGCCAAAAGTATGGAGACAAAAGTGAAACCTTCTTAGCATTTCTCAAAATAAAATGTACATAGCCAAAGTCCAAAAAGGTGATGCTTTTTAAAAAAAATTATTCATTTTGTGGAAACAGATTGTAAATCTACAGATGCAGGAAACTATCTTTAAAAGCTCTGTGACAGAAAGCCTCGAATACCAATAAGTCCTTGAACGTGGCTCATGTGTATAATAATAGTGAAGGATCATTGTAGGTTCCAATCTTCTTACAGTTTTTCTGAATTGCTAAAACTCTAAAAATTCAAGCTACAGWCACAAAACCAAACATTTGACCCAAATCTATTTTAAATTGACTCCAAATCATGCACTACTGTCAAAAACCACACAAAGCCAGCCAATGTCCAAACACAACTTAGCAAAGATTACACACTACATAAATAAATACAAAACATTATGGGATAGCGGGAAAATAATATGTATTTATTCAGTTGTTCTTGTACTCACATTTAAACAAAAAAGAACCGCAGCAAAGAAACTTTTATATAAAAACAAATATATATACACACAGTACAGACCAAAAGTTTGAACACGCCTTCTCATTCAAAGAGTTTTCTTTATTGTGTTCTTTCTTGTGTTCTTTATTGTGTTCTTTAGCCCAAACGCATCTCTTCTGCTTGTTGCCTGTCCTTAGCAGTGGTTTCCTAGCAGATATTCTAGCATGAAGGCCTGATTCACACAGTCTCCTCTTAACAGTTGTTCTAGAGATGTGTCTGCTGCTAGAACTCTGTGTGGCATTGACCTGCTCTCTGATCTGAGCTGCTGTTAACCGCCGATTTCTGAGGCTGGTGACTCGGATGAACTT
>QMIH01000302.1:148120-160119 GCA_003987875.1 Clarias batrachus
GTGTGTGTGTGTGTGTGTGTGTGTAAAAGATGTCCTAAACAGTAGACCCTTCCCTCCTCCTCTCCTCTCTCGTCTTTCTTTTTAAAGGTAAAGTGCAGGTTAATTTGTTTTATTTTTACTTCATAGTTCATATTAGGCGTCACGGTGGTGTAGTGGTTAGCACTGTCGCCTTGCACCGCCAGGGTCAGGATTCGATCCCCGGCCAGGCACGATTCCCGTCTCTGTGTGCATGGAGTTTGCATGTTCTCCCCGTGCTTGGTGGGTTTCCTCTGGGTACTCCGGTTTCCTCCCACAGTCCAAAGAAATGTAGKTTAGGCTAATTGGCATTCCCAAAATGAGTGAGTGTACGTGTGTGTGTCTGGCCCTGTGATGGATTGGCACCCTGTCCAGGGTGTACCTAAGTCTCCTGGGATAGGCTCCAGGCCCCTGTGACCCTGAATACAGGATTAAGTGGTATAGATGATGAGTGAGAGTGAGTGAGTTCGTATTAACTATTAGTAAAATTAGTATTAACATTTTATATATATATATATATTTGGGTTGTGGAATGAATCATCAGAGTTGAGTCGCTTTGATCATCAGTCACTTTGATGTACAAGCACGGTTCCAGATTATGCTTGCAATCTTAGGTTCCCCTGTGTATATATATATATATATACACACTGCAGGTACGCAGGTACGCAGTGAAACAACATGCTGTTCCTCCAGGACCAAAATGCTACCTAAATGCATGCAAAATAAATTAACAGAAACTAACTAGATAGCTAAGACACCTAATAAAAATATTGTAAGTACAAAAGAAAAAGAAGACTTCTTGTAAAAGTAGCAGCAGAGACAGGAAAGAGTACTCGTGCAAATATCAGTTAGTATAAATATCGTGCAAAAAAACTATTTCAGGTTGGTCTGTGAAATTGCTAGATCGTTGTAGATCAGTGTGTATGTGTTTATCAGTCCAGTCCCATTTTAWTGAGGTGAATGTTTACAGTATCTGAGTGTGTGTTTGTGTGTGTGTGTTTATTAGTCCTGTCCCTTCTTGTTAAGGAGACTGATGGCATGTGGAAAAAAGACATTACGCAGTCTGGATGTGAAGGCCAGAATACTTTGGTACCTGTATCCAGATGGCAGGAGGGTGAAGAGTGTGTGTGAGGGGCATGTCYAAACAGTCACTATGCTGTTTTTTTTGTTTGTTTGTTTTTTGTTTGTTTGTTTGTTTGTTTTATTAAATAACAAAAAAGACAATTACAATATGAAAAGTATGAAAGTACAAGATTCAGGTATAAAAGATTGAATTATGCAAATAGCTATCCACAGTTAAATAGTTAAGATATATAGAAAATTTACATTTATGAATGTAGAACTTCAATTCAGAATGCAAAAATTTAAATAATTTGTTATTGTGACGGAAAAAGACAACTATGTTCTTTAACGTGAAGTTCATTAATAAAATTTTAAATATAATTTAAGTTGCCGCCAAAGTGCTTGCACCACTCCACAAGTAAAAAAAATAAAAAWAAAAATTATGAGGAATAGGAAGTCTTTCATTAGGATAATAGATAGTCTTTCTGTTTGTTGCAGAATGTACACAGGTCCACAATGTCCACATATTTTGCAATTATTATACAATCTAATATTTTAAAGTGAACTTCTTTAACGTTGTTAGAAATAGGATATTTATATGAAATTAACCAGGATTTTTTTTTATGTTATCGATTATTGAAGTCCAATAAAATGCACTTTTATTGGAACATATTTGTTTAAATAATGAATGGTTTGACGTATATGTTTATTATAAATATGTGTTGAGAGCACCTCCAGTGGTTAGTTCATCATACATAGTTACTATTTCACATAAACTAAGATGAGATTTATAAAGTTAAAATAAGCCACTTGAAATAGCATTAATCACTGATTAATATTCTCACAATGGAATAGGAAATAAGACTTTGTTCATGTTGCAGTGTGTGATAGATGGATGCTATATCTGTGATGGAGAGTTAAGAAAGAGACTCAATGATGACAGATTAGTATCAGAGCTACTGTACAGGTTGTTCCTAAAAAAATGTTTGGATTCTTTTAAGGACAATTTTTTTTTAAATTGTCAATCAAACAAGTGCTTACATTATCTGCTTATGTTTTTAGTCATCATTACTTAAATAAGAATATGTACATATACTTTTTAGTGGCTCTAAGGTTACCATGGCAACCAGGACACAGGAAAGAAGCACTGAGGTACAAGCAGTGCCGGTCCATATAGTGATGTGGGTCGTTCATGAACGATTCGTTCTTTTTGAAAGAGTCTTTAACGTGACTCAGAAGAACTAGTAGTCTCGGAGAGTGATTCGTTCATTTTCTACTGGACGCACCTGCGCAAAGCATCACAAAACCTGCATGGGTTATATACAGGAAACAAAAACAGAATTGAGACTTTGGTCCGAATCGTTCGTTATTTTGTCACATGACTCCCATAGATACTATAAAGTGTAATAGATTTAAAAGAACGAACGACTCAGACTAGAAGATATGATGGTGAGTTGCTCATTCTGTTTATAATATGTCCTTAGCTGCACTGTAATATTTTCATTACTAGAACTATAGCCAAAATGTGTGTATGTAGACATGTTGGGGCTCTGTTTATTGAAAATTTAACATTTAATTTTATTTCTAGTCAAAAGAAATGACTCACAAAAAAAGATTCGTTCATTTTAATGAACGAGATTAAAAGAACCGGGTCACTATAATGATTCAAACTTCCATCACTAATAAGCATATTGTTGCACTCGCGGCACATGAACCCATTAAACATGATGGAAATGACAATAACGGTGAGTTAAAAATAAATTTAAAATCAATTCATTCATTCATTCATTACCCACCATAAAAAGGATAGCTTTATATAATTAATGCATGATAAATTGTTAAAACAAAAATACAAAACAACAGTACAGATAAAAGCATAAAAGTTTTGAAACATACACAATGGCGCCACATACTAATTTGCATAACACCGCCTACGATGTATCGGAGAACTGGAGTGCCGTAATGATTATAGTATTCGTGCATATAGATTCCGCTACATCTCTTCAAATTGCTCGCGTTTGAGTCAAAAATGTTCTAAAATGTTATACGCAATGCATAATTTATTGCTATGGTATTAGTACTTGTACTATTAATTTATATTTATTTTGTTTCATGTATATATTTTGTATACTTTTTCAGGCACACTTGTACATAGATTTGCATTACAATATTTTGAAATCCTTTTCTAGCAAACTTGTTTAAATCTGATTAAAAAAAAWTTTTACACCATGTGTTGTGTGTTGAAGATGTTATACCTAATGCACATTTACTGTGTCTTTTTAAATATAGTCATTTTATGTGCTTTCACCTAACTTGTGACAATTATTTACACCAGTGGGAACAGTTTTAATGACCTTGCCTAGGACCTCTCAATCCCACAGGCCGGCAATAGATACAAACACTGTAGCAATATTACATTAATAAAATGTTACAGTGTTAATCATTACTATAAATTAGGGGACTAAAGTTTATAATAGCGTGCTGTTGAAGGATCTGGCAACCTCTGGATGTGGRCGTGGTTTAGATGTTCTCCGAGGCTGTGTTTTTGTGTTTCTCTGAAGCGGAACTTTCCAACAATGTGATTCTGGAAACTTTACCCGTCTGATCCCGGCTTAGTTTATTCTTTGTTGTTTTCTTGTTGTGGTCTGGATCTCTTTGATCACTCTATACAGGTATGACTTGTGTTAATTTGATGGCTTATGTGCTATACAGGTTTATATCATAATAATGAATATGTTATTATGTTTATCTAACACATTACACCAAACACAAAGCAGTCAAAAGTTAGAACTGTACAACATGGGTGCTGTGAATATTCTCCATCTGAACTTAAGCATTTGCAAAATAGTGTAAAGGGAAGAAAAAGTACATGAGTTCAGTAGTGTGCATTAGATCAATGGCTGACCCCCCCAGTCAGTGGTGGCAGGTGTGATCAGGGGCAGGTAGCTCATTTATACTCACTTACCATAGAATAGAACAGGACTTTCATCAGAATAGATTTATCAGGCTTATTAATAGTTCTAATTGTTTTAATTCTTGAAATGAAATTCTTGAAATTCTGAACAATCAAACATTGGTTTGCATTTTAGATTATTCTATTGTTTTATAAAGAAGACAACAATAAGCACTGTCAATGAGAAGTTGGGAAATCCACACCACACCAAGGACATGGGTCCAGTGGGAACAATGATGATCTCTGAATAATGGTGAACAGTGGTAGATCACTGGGAATAGTGGTGATAAGAAATTGGTCGCCGGAAATAATGGTGATCCGTGGTTTTTGAGAACTAGGATTGGTCCTTGGACTAGTGATTATCAGGGATTGGTTGTTGAGAACTATGATGATCCATGGTTCATCATTGGGAACAATGGTAAGCCGTGATTGGTGATTGGGAACAATGGTGATTGGTCATTGAGCAATACAGTGATCAGTGATTGGTCATTGAGAAAAATAAAGATCCCTGATTGGTCATTGGGAACAAAGGTGATCAGTGATTGGTCATTGGGAACATTGATGAAAGGTTGTCAATAACTATAATGATCCATGGTTGGTCGTTGGGAAAAATGGTGATCCATAGTTGTTGAGAACTATGGCAATCCCTGATTTGTCATTGGAAATAATGGTGATCAGTGATTGGTCATTGGGAACAATAGTGATCAGTGATTGGCCATCCGTCAATGGTTGTTTGTAGGGAACAATGCAAGCAGTTTACAATCAACTCAGATAACCAGCAGTTGTGATGTAGCTACAGTCTACAGTACAGTATATCAAGGGTAGCACGCTAACTATTAATTCATTAAGTAAAGGCACTAAAAGGGTAAAACAGTTAGCAAGTTAGCAGGCGTGACTACAGAATGATCATAAATGACCATAGTCTTCATCATGCACTCTGATAACAACAGGATGAGTAACCACATGGAATAGAGGGCACGCCTAGACAAACAGAGAGGAATGTAACTGTGGGGTGACGATTGAAATATTGACTTTTTTTTTCTTTTTCAGCTAGCATGGACCTTGGATCCCAGTGTTTCCGGACCAGCATCCTGTTCCAAGCATTTGGTGAGAATTCGAAAATGGTGCCTCATCTCTGAAATTATCAATCCCGAATCCAAGCCACAACTCAGAACACTCTGAGAACACTCTGAGAACTCACCAAGAACACTCTGTTCAAAAAACAGTTCTGAAACACTTTCAGATTTATTCAGTTCACCTTAAAAATCAAATATTATAGTATATTATAGAAGCTTAGAACTAGCAGTGACCGTGACGTTTTTGGGAAGAAGAAAAAAACGCATTAGCGCCCTGGTTGAGTTTGCAATAGTGTCAGCCAAGTCAATGCCAGGATGTCAAGAATAGACCACATAAACAAACATACCAAAGTACAGCAGATGATGTACAATAGAGTGTTAAACCAGTTAAAGATGTTTCATCAACTTAAAGAAAAAAAGAAAAGGATTTGATACAGTTTTGTCTTTGCGTCTAGAAGTAGAGCCGGTTCCAATAAGACAATTAGGAAAAATTAAATTCTATAGTTGATAGTTTGATGCTTCACACTTAAACCAGGGTTTTGAAACGCTTTGAAAGCAGAGACTTGTTAAAATGCAGAAGTAACCGCCATGCAAATATCAGGCTGGGATTAGGATCCGATACATTTTTTTAACATTGCTAACAAGAAAATCATAGCGGGGAGCTGAGACTAAATAGAAATGTAGCACCAAACTCCTAGCGTATGTCATGCAAGACAAAAGTGTGTTGTAATGCCAAGTAACAATGAAGAGCTTCTCTATTTTTCGTCAACCCTACAGACCACAGTCACATTTCTTTGGGGTTTTTTGGCTAAAGATCGAGGCTTGTGTAATTACTGAACAAAGTACACCTGTATCATTTTAGCGCGAAGCGGAAGTGAGGATCGCTAGAAGCGATTGTGTYCTGTTTAGGTGAAACCAATTCCGTGAAAAAAGTAATATCATTATTCCATTTAAGCTTTTAGTTTTTTTTCGATTGATCATGATGATTAAGTGTTTCTGTACCACAGTTCTCCTCCCAAGCTGCCTCTGCCTTTCGGTTCGTCTCTCGTGTCAGCAGACCGTCTACGTGGTGAGCGGGCACAGTTTGGTCCTGTCGGCTGATTTCGGCTCGGACGATCACGTCACTAAGGTCACATGGGAGCACATGGGCAAAGGAAATTCTGTGAAAAGCACCGTGGCTGAATATCCTGCTCAAAGCACTACAGGACGGGTGACCCTAGACAAGGGCGGGGCCGTGATGACGCTCCGGAACTACCAGAGGACGGACACCGGCGTGTACACGGTCACGGTCCGAGATCAGAAAGGAGACCAAAGTTCAGCACAATGCACCGTTAATGAGTACGGTATGAAGTGGCTCTGTTTTCAAGTTTGGTAGTCACCACCATGTTAAATACAGAGAGCATAATCTGTATGAAATTTTATGTGTGCTTTATGCAAGATGTCTATCAAACAAGTAAGGAAGCTCTTCCTATAGCAGACTAAACAATGTCAGTGCTGGTGTATCTGTTTCCTCCCGAAAGTGAATTAGATCCCAATAACAGGAAGTGCTTTATTTATCTTTTATCATAGCAGTTTACCAAGGATGAAAATTATTCATTATAGACATCACGTTTTACAACACATTTTATATGTATATTCTGCAGAACTAGTTCCTCTTACCACATCCATCCATCCATCCATCCATCTAGAAACCTCTGTAGTCCAACTAGGGACTGTGGAAGGCCAATGGTGACCATTGTATTTATTCCTATATTTCCGACTGTGTTTGGACTTCCGGTCAACATTTACACACATTCACACGGGCAATTTGGAAACACCAATTAGCCTAATCTGCATGTCTTTGGACTGTTGGAGGAAACCGAAATTCCCGGGGGAAACCCACCAAGCATGTGGAGAACCTGCAAACTTCATGTACACAGACCCCGAGGCAGGAATCGAACCCAGACCCAGGAGGTGTAAGCCACCGTGCAACCACCACATACATCATAGCAGCTATAGTGTTCATATCAAACCAAGATTTGTGATTTGTGGAAAGTCCTTGCGAATGAAGGTGGTAAAGCTGATTGGCATTTACAGAAGACCTCAAGCACAGTATGTGACAGTATATGACTCTCTAAAACAACGATCCTGGCCAAGTTGGCTCGGAACCTACTGCACTCGTTCCTGTGAACATTCATACAGTAGAGTGGCTGATCCTTGAAAATCAGCAGATTTTGCACCAATTTGTGGTAGATCAAGCAGGAAATTGGCTAGGAGTCATCTCCCACATCCCCCATAGAGTCCTGACCATGCTTGATGTGATTTTCATGTGTTTGGAGTTCCTGGGAGGCCAGCATTTTTTTACTTGAAGCAGGCAGTCCGATCATAGCTCTGGTGTAGGGAGGAAACGTTCTACCTTGATGGTATCCAAGCACTAGTGAAACACTGGGATAAGTGCATTAGTGGTTTGGGGATTATATAAAGCGATATAAAGGGAGTTTCTACTCTCATAACTGCGTCCTGGTATATCCCGGCCATGACCCCTCAAATATTAGAACAATTGCATTAATCTTCTTAAGTTATCAACGTCAAATGCGGATCTGTTCAGTAATCCTGGACGCCGAGTGTACCTGGTTTACACGATCCAAAAGCGACATATGAGGGAACTGTGGCGGAAAACTGATCCCAAGGGACGTGACTGCAAAATCATTAACAAGGTACCTTACAGGAAGGTTAAGGACATAACAGGAAGTTGCAGCCCGTAATACGTTTTTGTCCCCGTTATAAATAAATGGGCATTACTGGACGATGTCCAGCACGGCCCGATTGTACGTCCATGTCCTCGCTTTCTTCTCACTCCTGGTTGATGGGTGGTGAACAAAATACAGCCTATTATTGTAATGAAGAAAAAAACACAAACGTGCACACTACTGAGACTGAAACAAGTCTGGAAAGTATCCGTCTGGAAAGGGTTTCACAGACATTTGTATGGTTTTGGCCCTCCAGTGAATCCACAAATAGAGAAACCTCCAAGAATTACACTAAAAGCAGACTTCACTTGYCTCAGTAGGTCAGCGTTTATGATTCAACAATAAGACAGAGACTGGGGCAAAAATGCCAGTCATGGGAGAGCTCCAATGCGAAAGCCACTGCTGACCAAGAAGAATCCAAAGGCTCGTCTCACATTTGCCAAAAAACATCTCGTTTATACCCCATCCATTTGGGCAAATATTCTGTGGACTGATAAGACACAAGTTGAACAAACTAATTTAGGGTTTTTTTTGGGTGGCCTGGTCAAAGTCTGGACTTTAAATTAGATTGAGATCCTGTGGCATGACCTTAAACAGGTTAATCCCTCCAATGTGGCAATGTATGCAAAGAAGAGTGGGCCAAAATTCCTCCACAGCGATGTAAAAATGCTTTATTGCCATCGAGGATGGAGCCAACAGTTATTATGTTTAGGAGGAAAGTACTTTTTTTTCACATAGAGCCAGGCAGGTTTGGACAGCTTTTTCTTCCCTCAATAAATGAAATCACCATTTTTAAAAAACTGCATTTTGTATTTACGCTGGTTATCTTTATRAAATATTAAAATGCGTTGGATGATCTCGGTCGTTTAAATGTGACCAAAAATAAACAGGAAAGGGCAAATACTTTTCCACAGCACTGTATCTTACTGTAACATCTCTTGTCATACTGATGAGGAACTGATGATGAAGCGCCTTAGAGCACAGTAGTGAAGAAACCGCCGCAAGCAAAGACGCGTCAACGTCCGATGGTTTCAATGAGTGAAAAGCATCGTACCACTGTTCAGAAACAGGAACTGTTTTCAGGAACTTTATACAGGAAGAACCCAAGCCGTTTCAAGTTCCTTCCTGAACCTTTGCAGATAGTGTATATTCCTCTTATATTACAGCAACAGGTCAAAACTAACAAACAAACCGTTCGATTTATCCATTTATAGCTACGTTTAATGTCGCGGAAGAGTTTTTTTTTATCACATCTCTTTCTGGAAAAACCCACAACTTGTCKTGATAGCAAGACCTTGAAGCATAGAACCATCTGTCTTGAAGACTTTTTCATGTTGGAGATCTTAGTTATCTGTACCACTGAACGATATGACACTCTGACACTGGAGACTCCTTCCCAAACATCTCAGCAGAGAGGACCATTGGGGACCTGGAGCCTATACCAGGAGACCCAGGGCATGAGACAGGGTACACCCTGGACGGGGGGGCCAATCCATCATAGGGCACAAACACATATGCATACATTCACACASTACAGGYAATTTGGGAAGTAGACCAAACAGACCCGAGACAAGAATCGAACCTGGACCCCGTTGGTTTTTCTCAGCGCTAATATTTATTAAAGAACGCCATGCAGTGATGGGCAAAGTACACAAATCCTGTAGTTAACTAAAAAATAGAGGTACCCTAAGTCAAATATATCTCAAGTAAAAGTAAAGGTCTTATATTAACATTTCTATTTGAGTGCAAGTACAGAAGTACCTCCCTACAAATCATGGATGATTCGCCTTCCCTCTGTRTAATGCCTAATTGTGTAGCAGGTGTTGGATCTCCCTGTGTTTGATGGGTTTCCTTCAACAGTCCGAGACATACCATACGCTGTAGTGAGTCAGTGTGTGCTTGTGCTCTGTAATAGTTTGGCACCTCATCCAGAAGTTCCTGGAATATACMGTACATCATTGATGTCATGCATTTTATCYGTCCATAACTGCACTTAATATAATTTTTTTCGTTTTTTTGACACCTTTGATTAGCTAACTTCTGTTAATAAGGTGTAATTATGTTCTTTAATTTTAATCGCTTAAGTTGTGTGTACTGCCTCCGTGTGTATACCAGTGGCTGTGCACCACGTGTCAGTAATGGTGAACATCTCACACTCCATCCTGCACTGTATGGAGGCCTGGGGGACGGAGCCCGTCTTCCGTTGGCTGCACGAGAAGGTGGCAGTCACGGAGGCAGTGGGTCACGTGTCACCAGATGGCACCACCCTRCACCTGACCACGGCGCTGTGTGGCCACTTCACATGCCTGGTGAGCAACAAGCTGGGGCACAGCTCATCCACCTACACCGCAGGTACGCAGGAGTGTGTGTCTGAGCGAGCAATGAAAAACAGAAATATACAGCATATGGTACAGTACCTTTCCAGGGAAATACAAGCGTGTGTGTGTGTGTGTGTTTTAGCCCCGTGTGAAAGAGGGAGCCGAACCAGTGCCGTAGCTGTTGTATGCCTCGTACTGTTGCTGCTCTTGGCTGGAGGATTTTCCTATCTGCTCTGGAGGTACACACGCACGTATTCAACCCTGAACACACCGTATGATACACATTCAGTTAACATTTATTCGTATGGCACATGAAGAAAAAAAGGTTTCCTGATTTCCCTAGTAATATAATGCGTAATGTTACTGTAAGAACTTAAGAAAGTAAACATGAAGACCCGCGGTTTTAGAAAAATAATCGACGCCAGGGTGATGTCATGTGACCACCATGATGTTGCTTATTATCTTATAACGCCATGTCCTGGAACTCACTGTTCTTCTTACTACAGGACATCATGCTTTTTTTTGTCCATTTATAGTTACATTAAATTTAGGAATTAGACCAAACAGACCCGAGACAAGAATCGAACCTGGACCCTGTTCGTATTTCTCAGTGCTAATATTTGTTGAACGCCAGCGTTTGTCCTTCTTGTAAATGAGACACAGGTCGACCAGAAAGTGTAAAAGKCCTTACATCAAAAAGTCCAATCATCAAAACAATGTCTCACACACAAAAAAAAATCATACTAATAAATATATGTTTCTCTATCCATAGATTAGAGGACGTAGCATGTCTCCRTCCCTCCCTGACTGGGTGTAGCCATGTTGAATGGGGGTTTATGGGGGGGATCTCTAATGACGGGTGGGAATTGGATACCACAAAATTAGGGAGAAAATCAGGGGAAATGTAACAGCAACAAAAAAAATTTTAAGCTGATTTAACCAATCGGATTTGAGGATTTTTTTTTCTACAAATTTAATACCGGCGTTTTCAGAGGATAAGAACATTCTTGTTGTTGTTTGTGTTTTGTTCAGGAGATGCCTTCGCTACAGGAACAGAGGAGAGAGACTGCAAGAGCCGGAGGACGACATGTAACCTCTATACTCGAATCACGGGCCATGGAGGAGACGTGCCCTCTAAGAGACTCTAAGACATTGGTTGTTTCAAGTTTGGTTCAGGAGACAATTTCTGACATGCTACCAGGGTCTTGCTGGCTTTTGGTCATGTTGGACAAGTGAAGAGAAKTGAGGTGAAAAAGTTTTCTTTTTCTTTTATAAGCACCTTGACGAAGAATAGACAGCTTTGAGCGATTGAGCAAGTGTGGGAAGCGTTTTAGAAACAGGAACATGTACAGTTTACTTTATTTCCTGTGGTTTTCTTTTGCCTTCTTCATTACCAGACTCGGCGGCATTTCATGCTAAGTACTTGCGGCGGCTAARAGTATTAAAACAACATYCGGCATGTATTATAGWTCTCCCTGYGCACRAAACTAAGGAGTTCTGTCAGGTTGAAGAGTTGAMAAAACTGGCTGGGTGACAATGGTATTGAGCCGTGGCCTGGGTGAAGAAGATAGCAGCAGTYACGAAACTGTCTYCTAATGAACACATGATYKTCAGGAAGTGTTCARGCAGGCCAGGATTGAGCGAGTGACACCAGAGAACTGCAGATGTCTGTTTGATACATTTTTATTATAATAATTATTATTATTATTTTGATTGTCATCATTTGAAAATGTAAAAATATACATTAAATTTCACTTTTGCCTCAATACTTTTGACCAGCACTGCTTATTATGTTTGTATGTATTGGGGACGAGAATCACCAGGGATCAGGCTGTACAATATTATC
>QMIH01000302.1:169007-180929 GCA_003987875.1 Clarias batrachus
AAAAAAAAAAAAAGCCCAAACAATCAGAAAGCAAGTCCGTCTTTACTTTTTTTTTTTGTCTGGGTGGCAGTCTAAAGTGCTGTGCTAGGTTTTTATCCATGTGTCAGGTTCCCTCATAGCGCACTTTCCCCCGCTGGTCCCGACACAAAACCCAGTTCTCGATCATAAACATTTCCTTTTTTTAAAAGATATATATCTTTATATTTACTTGGCATACATCATCAACATCATTATTGTTATAACTGACTATACACGGAGACTTCTCTTCGAGTCTCGTCCTTTATGATGAAAAACACGTGAATGTAAGCTTGTGCATGCGTGTGCAAGAAAGAAAACTCTTTTGATCTGTCACAGAAATTCAGATCCTTCAGCACCGTCATGAGGAAAAGGCACTTTTCTAAGGACTTTTGACCTCTTTTGGCTCCACACACTGAAACACTGAAAAGAGAGGAAAAAAAAAAAGAAAGAAAAAAGGCGTACGGGTTTCAAGGTCGCGGTTTCTCTCGAGCCGAATCGTCTGACGCTGAGAATACTCGTGAGGCGACTGCTACACACCGAGCACCATCCTGTCCAACAACATGCTACAACAATTTCATAACGCAGCTGCTACCAGATTGTTCCGTTAAACAGGAATTATTATTATTATTATTTTAATTAATATTATTATTACAATTAATCTACGTTGCTGTTGTGGTGGGATAAAACTGACGATCAAGTCCGATAGTGGTTCGGTTGTTTAAAAAGAAACACTCGCTCTTCACAACGGTATCGATCAGGCTTTAGCGCCRTAAACGTGTGTGGCTGTTGTAAAAGCGTCCCAATGRAACACTGACATGCTTTTGATGAGCAGGCTTCATATATTAATTACGTCTCATTGGTAAAACATTGGTACTTGTTTTAAAAAAAAAAAAATGTTTAAAAATTTTTTAAAAAGAGAAAAATGGGATTGGTACAAACTTTACACACTAACATTGTATCACGTGGTGAGACGGTGATTTTTTGCATTCAAACTCACGGTTACGCTCAACTTGATCAACACATGCACTAATATCTCTGCTCAAAAAGATGCCTCGGACACAAAGTACAGCCTTAAAAAGCACATTCTTAGTCTCTACATGACATAATCTTGCACCGTAAACACCATCTATAGTATTTAGTAACATCAGAAAGTCAGTAATTTTTTTTCTTTTAGTCTGAGAAATAATTCATAAACAAACAAACAAAAAAAGTTATAAATACGTCAGCTCTGGATTGGAAAGAAGGTCAGATTTTTTTTTTTCTATTCCAGTAAGTAAGTAATAAAAACGCCATCAGGGACGTGAACTGGTTTGAGGTTTAGGCATCATATGTATGCATGTATGTATGTCTATATGTACCACATCCGTCCTCTCCAACGCACCTGGATCGGACGCAACCCGGAAGGCGGCTCTAACAGAAAGAGATATGTAGCCAGCACCATTTGCACGCTCCGTGTTCCCCACCCCTCACGTCGAAATCTCTGTATTGTGCGCCATAAACGACGCACAGTATAGCACCAAGCTTTATTCAGCTTTAATTAGTGCAGGTTACGTCTCCTCGCTTACACACACACACAAAAAGGAAAAAAACTAAACACACAGGTCGTGCTTCAGAAAGAGCAAGAGAGCTTGCATGTCAAATTCTACGCTGCCCTCTACTGGCCATCTATGCTGCTGCATCATCATCGCGCGCTCGCTCTCTCTCGTCCTCACATGAACCGTCAATCTTGTCRAAGGAACCTGTACAAATAGCAGCTAGATCCTGATCAGAAGTGGCAGACGACGCGATTAGACGCTTCTGCAGCGCAGGATTAAAAAGCTGGGAGATTTACACGCCGACGGATCCGAACACGACTTAAAGGCCACGCGAATACTGATCGGTGTAAAGGAATCAGCACAAAACTGAACTGAACAGATCATGGCTTTCTGTTGTGACCTCTAAGCCTTTCTTTTAAAAAATTTAAATTAAGATACATCACAACTCCCCAGAAACTGCATGCCACCTTAATGCACTGCATTAACCGTTTTCTCATTCTTTAAAACAAAACAAAAAACCTTCTTAAAAAATACTCCTTTTTCTAAAACCAGGCACTTGATTTTAAACCTCCTTCTATTATTATATTAGCTACTCTTTGTTTTTTTTTTCCTCTGTTCATAAGTGTAAAAGTGCCAAACATACACATTTCCACACTTTATTACACTGAACTCTACAACCGTCCAGACACAGAACACTGTTCTGCCTTCATTTTCCTCACGTCCTGATTCATTTTTCCCCGTTCTCACATGATCCAGAAAACTGTACTCTACACAGGCCGCTGATCGATTATTGCACTAAAATGGGATTATCACAATCTGCCCTATATAATAACATGGCCTCTACTTGGTTTTTAAAACAAGAGGGAGAAAAAAAAAGCAGAGAGAAGATCTTAAAAAAAAAAAAAAAAGGCAAATAAATACTGGGAGCAATTACAAACAAAACTACGGTACTATACACACACACAAACATTAACAGGTAGGATCACTTTGCATTGTAGTAAAATGAAAGCTCTGTGATCCGGACCGCCGTGGGAGGACTGACACGGCATGAAGTGTAAAAGGGCAACGAACGAACGAATGAGAGAGAGAGAGAGAGAGAGAGAGAGAAGAAGAAGACAAAAAAATTTTTTAAAGGCGTTTTGTAAGAACATCTGGCTCTAATGGATGGCACTTGTAATAAGATCTTGTTTGATTTATTTATTTATTTTTAGATGTTCTTAAATGAGTAATTTATAACAACTGACACTCATCAATCAAGCAGATGGTGAACCACGCCCCTTTTCTAAACTCTTAAGATTTCATGGATGCCAAAAATAAAATAAAATGGAAAAAAAAAAAAACTCGGGTGCTGCGGTTACAACCTTGAGGTAAAGAAAATCAAGCAGACAGAAAGGGGAGAGAAATAGAAAGAGAGAGAGAGAGAGAGAGAGAGAGAGAGAGAGAGAGAGAGACTCCCTTTTGTTTGGTGCGAGTGTCACCTTCCTCCGAAATAAATAAGTAAAACATGGTTGGCTGGTTTAATATTGCATAACAGTGCTGAGTTTTGGGTGTGGGATTAAAGCAGGTGTCGCTCACAGGCCGGATTTGGGTTTGGCGAGACCCCGCCCCAAAAAAAACACCCCCCTCCCAACCACGCTTCCTGCCGCACAGTGTCAGGTCCGTTTTTAGGAGGAGGTGTGTGTGTGTGTGTGTGCGTCTGTGTGTGTGTGTGCGTCTGTGTGTCTGTGTGTGTCTGTGTTTGTGGGCAGGCGAGTGGGATGAAACGGGGCCCTCAGGCGAAGTACATGGTCCTCAGGGTGTCGTGGTGAATCTGCACAGCTTTGGCCAGGGCCTGGGGGTCTCGTCCGTTACTCTGACCCGAGACGTGGCTTCCCTCAGCACTTGGGGTCGAAACAGAGAGAGAGAGAGACATTAAAATCATGCACTCACACTTTCTGTTTAACAAAAAAAAGTTTGACACACGGGAGAAACCCTGACCTGTCGTGCTCTTTATCCACCAGGTGGTAGCGGGCACGGAAGGCCACCAGGTGGGCGTAGTAGGCGGGTGCGGGGATGGAGACGGAGCGTGTGCAGCGCACATATGTGTGGCAGAGCTGGTAGGTGAGCAGCTGGAACTCGTCGGCTGTAAAGCAGTTGTCGTCCCACAGCACGTGGTAGTGAGAGGGCCGACTTGTGCCCTGGTAGAGAGGAAACAAAACAAAAAAAAATGTTCTCAAGGTACCTGGTACTAAAGTGCATTATGGGTATTCTTCACTCTGTAAGTCTTTAGAAGGAGTTTTAATACTTTATGCAGGCTAAAAAAAATTTTTTTTAAATCAGTGTGAGAGGAGGGAGCGATGAAACCTCGAGACGCGGATGCTAATACAGATCGGGAGTGTGCGTGTATTGTTACCTGTATTCCGGCATGGCTGCAGAGGTAAAAGTCGAACTCGTAAGGGTGTGTGATGTCCGTGTCGACGGTCGTACCGGCGGGAATGTTTCCGCTGCGGCCCACCTGCACACAACATCCAGATTGACAGATATTAGCAATTTTCTGTTCAAGTCAATTAATCATCTTTTTCCCAGATGTTTATTATAGCCAAAAAATTTAAGTTAATTAGGCGTACAAAGGTTACCAGACGGAAATCTGTCATATTAACACATTTTTATGCCAATTAGAGATTTATATAATTTTTTTTTTTTTTACATAACGAACAGTTAGAGCTCTAACGGAGAATATCTCTTTTTTAACTATTTTCTCGTGCAATAACCTGTTTGACTTTATCACCTGGCCAATTTGGCAAATTATATTTTTAAAAAATTAAATACATTTTTTTAAACATCCCTTTCAGAGACTTGTCCGCTTTATATTGCCTTTTAATATGCCTTTTGAGCACATCCTTACAAAACAGTCTGAATCTCTCAGTGGTGTGCAGCTGAAGTAAAATAATTGCAGTCTGTGAACGAACAGCCTCTTGTGTTAATGAGCGTAATTAAGGGTTTGCCCCCCCCCACCCAACCGACAGCGTCTAATCCATCTGCGCTAGCTGGGCAGCTGTAGATGGTGGTCTGATGAGTGGTTTACAGTTAATGTGTGTCTGTGGGAGGAGCTTCTCCAAATTACAGTCTGATAACTGGGACTATAGGTCAACTCAAGATGATTTTTATCCAATTACTTTTCATCTGTTCAATTATTAAAAGTCATTAAAAAATTAACTTGTCTGGTGTTATTTTGTTATATAAAGTTTAGAAAGAAAACAATTTTTTTTTCTGGAGTCTAAAAAGTCCTGAGCTGAAGCATTTCATCTTCATGGAGGAAAATACTGAAGCAATTCTTGTTCCTATATCCCATGCTACTAAGCTAGTTTGGAAAAAAGACCTAGGCCTTACTATCGATGACACTATTTGACAAAGTTCGAAACTACGCAATGGAGATATCTGTTTGTAATCGAACAAAAAAATATTACTATCATTATTATTATGGATGTAATTCATAATTAATAAAACAATTATATTTTAATTTTTCTACAAATACCTTCTTCACAATTCGGGACCTTCTTTTATTTATATATATATAAAAAGAATTCTCATTATGATTAATATCAGCTTATAAACCAAATCCTTTAAAGAATCTCCAGGATAAATGTCTGAGGCTTGAGCAAGATAACGTCATGTTATTGGTGTTATTCTGTCAGCTGCTCCCATTAAGGGGTCGCTGCAGTGGATCATCCGACATGCTCAGGTTTTTATACCGGATGCCTTTCCTGACCTCCCTTTTAAAAAAWATTTCTTCTTTTATCTGTGCTTGATACGGACGATGTGGCTTTGGGTGCTGGCTGGGAACCAACCCTAGCAAGCATTCACACTGCTGAGATGAGATGAACGCCAACCACTGAGCCACCGGTGTGATCTCATAAACCATGGTACAAACAGAAGCCTGGTCTAGCGTCTAGTGTACATGATCTCACCCTCTCATTGCGGTCGGCGCAGAACAGGCGAGTGTGGTGCCGTTTCTGCACCACGATGTAGGTGATGCCAGGCTGGTACTCTTTCTCTAGGCTGATGCAGGCCTCCCTGATAGCCAGCAGTTCATAATACAGCACCTGGAACATGAGCATAATACATAAATATATGATTGTGTATACTAGATGTGCCTGCAGCGTCATATCATCAATATAAATAAAAGAAAATAAATAAAAATAAATAAATCTTTTTAATTTAAGTGTTACTGTGAAGTGCGTGGAATGATGGTGTTCGATCAAGTTTATTAAGTAGATTTCAATTACACATCACAAGCGAGTGTTTAAAAAAATATACAGCGCCATCTGGTGAATTTTGAGAAGAACTACTAATTTTTTCAAGGTCAATAAAACTTTTTTTTTTTTATTTCAAATTAGTGCATCGTCTCTTCCCAATAAAACAAAGCCCATGTTACCTCAAGCTCGACCGAATACATACAGTGAAAATTTTAAGCTGGTTCGTAGCGTACAACGAATACCAACTACTTTACTGTTATTGGTGTTAATTTACTGCAGATGCGTTAGGTATCATTAGTTGTGTTTTCTATTTGCTTATATTTATGTATACTTGTATTGTTTATATACAGGTTCTGCAACAAAAAAGCTGTTCTTTAACATTAATAATTTTTTTGTTTATTTTTTTAAAAATTATGTATTTAATAAGTTATCGTAAATTTTTTTTAAAAAAAACATAATAACATAGTTATTATTACAGGTAATGGTCGTGCAGTGCATCACAGAACAGGAACTTGTTCATGGAAATCCTTGAAAAGTTCCGGAAACTTTCAGAAAATGTCTTGTGTAATCATTTAAAAGAGCGCGGGGACTGCTGACCGACCTGTCTGAACTGGCCCTCGGACACGCCGTCCCTGTAGAAGATGATCCGGGTGGGTTTGTATCGAGTCGACTTGTAGAACTGGATGAGCAGCTCGCGTACCATGGACGCCAAGTCCTGAATCACTTCCTGCCGCGGCCTCTGGACGCGGACGGTAGCACAGTACCGACTGGGGTGGGCATCCATACTGCCTACAACCTACAGAGACAGAAAGACAGAGACAGGGACATGAATGATTTAAAAACAAAGAAAGATAGTTATCTTACGGACAGATGGACGAGAGAATCACTCACCGCAGCGATGGACGGCTTTTTCCCGTCTCCAGCAGGAGGGTGTGTGACATCTGCGCCCAAGAAGATCACAGGCTGCTGGAACACCGATGGCCTGTTACACACAACACACACACGTACACGTTTGTCTTACCATTCGACTGAGATAATGATTAATGCAGATACAGTAATTAGTGTCTACACCTAAATTCAACTCTAACTTGAACCTCAGGAAAATCTTCTGGCATTTTTGCTTTTTTTTACTCTCTCTCTCTCACCGTTGGTGTGGTACCAGGATG
The DNA here is from genome assembly GCA_003987875.1 of Clarias batrachus. NCBI lineage: Eukaryota > Metazoa > Chordata > Actinopteri > Siluriformes > Clariidae > Clarias > Clarias batrachus. The sequence goes on from QMIH01000302.1 coordinate 175,962, forward strand.
TTGTTGATGCCGCCGAGTTTGACGTTGATCTTGAGGCAGAGGTTGGAAAGCGTCTGAGGTGACGTCTTCACCACGTTCTTCACCTGCACGCACTGAGTGGCCATTCCGAGGAGCGTGTCTCCGACACGCTTCACCTCCGCTACACACCACACAAACAAGCATTAACAATTTTTTTTATTCATATACATGTACAGTGTAACCTTGGATTACAAGCATAATTCGTTCCGGAAGCGGACTCGTATTCCAAAAACACTCGTAAACCAAATAGACTTTTCCCATAAGAAATAATGAAAAMTCWAATTATTCGTTCTACAGCCCAAAACAATAAATACATAAAAATAATGAATACAACATATAAAGTAAAAATAAAACAAATTAACCTGCACTTACCATTTTTAAAAAAGTAAAAATAAATCCAGACAGTTAAGTGTTTTWGTTTGTGCGCGCAGGCGCCATGTATTTGTATGTGTGTGTGGTATTAGCCCCCCGCCTCGTCTTAAACAGTAAAACTCCTCCTCCTCCACACACCTCGCTTTTTAAGTTTCACAACTAACATACACAATGCAAACACTGTTTTAACGGGGGGGGGGGTGTTTGTTAAACAGATGCAGTGCCTAGTTATTCCAGTTGAGATGCGCGTGTGTGTTCTGCGATGTTATTGCTTACCATAGACGGGGGTTTTCCCGGGCAGGATGACAATGATGAGCTGCAGGCCGGAGTAGGTGTTCTTCAGGTGCCTGAACATGGGCTCCACGCTGTCGGCTCCCTGGGCATACTTACAGAAACACGGCTGGCCCTGGATGGGCATCCCGGCGTCCTTGGAGATCTTGCGCAGCTGATCGGTGAAGCCCCTAAAAAGACACTACAAGTGAGTAAAAGCCAAAACCGACCATAAGTGGTGTGTTCTATCGGTCTAGACGTTTAAGAACGGAGAAGAAGAGCGTACTTGAGGATCTCCTCTCGGCACTGCCGCTGTGTGGCGAAGCACGCGATGGCCCACATCTTGATCTCTACGCCGGTGTGGAACTGCTTTCCTCGCATGTCCCAAACGCCGTGACTGGGCGTGGCTACGGTCCGGTTCTGCAAGAAAGGCACCAGGGTAATTAACCTGCTGCATGATGATGTACACACAAACACAAACAAAAACACAACACACACACACACACACACACACACACACACAAAGAAAGTACACAGCTAAAATGGGCTCAGGTGCATGTACAATACTTTTACACACACTAACAACATTAACATCACAGCAAATACAAACACATCCTTGTGTAGATTATAAAAAATAAAGAGATCATGAACATCAAAAGATGATCAACATGCAAGCATTTATTTATTTATTTAAAAAAATAATTAATAATGCTACAGTTTCCATCGCTTTTAATTAATTGACAGCTTAGCGCAGCTCAGTTAGTGCAGTTCATATCTCAGTCAGCTAATAAGCAGGTGTTAGATATTGACTTTTCATTATTAATACACTTATTAAATTTCTTCTTCTACTGTATTTAAACATCAACTGATTCTCAGAAAAATTAAATAAAAAATCTGGAGCTACTTTCCTGTCGTGCAAACATGATTAACGCAAACAGCTGTAGAAATAACAATTAGTTTTGTGTGTCGACACACTCCGGAGGTGATTATTTCTACAGCAACAATCTTTTCTAACACAAGTAAGAATTCTTCTAGCATTGAAGCAAAAACTATTAACAGCGGCTGGTTAGCGGTCGAGCGCGGTGGTTATTCAAACAACACACACCAGTTCACACCAGCGGAGGTTAGAGACGGGGKTTAGTTCCTCCAGTGGAGGGGCCAGACAGGCAGACGGACAAAGAGATGAGCGTGATTTAAAGGAAGGGTACCAGAAAGTTCTCTGAGCTCACCCTGCCCCCGTACTGCAGCATGGGCGCGGGCAACACTCGGCCCGTCACGTGGGCCATCTCGTCCCGGACCTTGAACTGGAACTCCTGGACGAACGGGTCGGCCTCGTAATTGGCACTGCGTACCTGCGGAGGTGGAGAGAGAGAGAGAGAGAGAGAGAGAGAGAGAGAGAGAGAGAGAGAAGATGATGAGAATGAGATATGGCAGAGACGAACAAGGAACATTGAAAATGGATGGAGATGAGAAGGGAGGAAAAGGAGATGACAAAGGAGAAGAAAGAACAGATAGATTGGAAGAAAAAAAAAGATTATAGGAAAACAGGGGAGAACGAGACAGGAAAGATAGGATATGAGTGGAGAAAACGAAGAGAAGAACAGATGTGATGTGATGAACATGAGGAAAGAATGAGAAGAGTAGAGGAGAGAACAAACATTTACAGAAACAATGTTTAAAAGATGAAAAGGAGGTGCGAAAGACAAGAGAAGGAGAGAAGAAGAAAGACGCAACCGATGAAAAGTCGAAAAAGAGAAGGAAAATAATAGAACAGGAAAGAAGAAAGGAAACAGAAAGACGTAAGGGAGAAAACGTGAAAAGTGGAGAAAAAGAAGAGAAGAACAAAATTAATTGACAAAAGGAAAAAAATGAGAAGAAAAAAAGATGATGGGAGAAGATATAAAGGTATAAAAGATGGGAAAGAAAAAAGAAGAAGAGGAGAAAAAAGAAGCAATAAATGAAAATAAGTAAAAAGAGAAGAAAGAAAATAAGGGAATGTGAGAGGAAAAGAAATGAAGTAGAGAGAAGAAAAGAAGACAGGAAAAAAAGGATAATGAGAAGAGGGGAAAAGGAGAAAAGGGGGGGAAGGAGACGACCATTGAAAACACATTCATTACGCAGAGTTCAGCAATCTACGTTTATTCGTGGAATTCGTGCACGTCCAGATCGCGAGAGACATTTGAAAAGCTTTCTTCTGAAGAGGGGGGGGGCATGGGGACAGCCGCTCGCAGAACATCTCGATTGAAAACAAACACGGAGAGCTTTTTATTTTTAGAATCACGGACACGAACCGGGGACATTTTGTACATCAGCACCGTCAAACCCATTACGCCCACGGACTCATCTCGTGCTGGAACCGAATGAATCTGCACACACTAACTCGTGGACATTTTTAAAAGGGGGGAGAGAAAAAAAATTGTAATAAAAAAAAAGGGAGGGGGGGCATGCATTATCCTCAATTTAGCCAGATGAAGTTGATGAGACACTTTTGGTGCTTGAGGCTGGCTTACAAATGAGGAACGACTTGAAGTCTTTCAGAGCAGTGCGGTGTTGGACAAGTCACATGACCAGACCTTCATCTGATCAAACTGTGCAGAAATGAATTAATCTGTAAATGAGAACGTGCTAATTCTGAAAAATCAATCAATTTATGTACTTGCTTATATAAATAACTTTACTTTCATTACTTATACTTGCCTGTAGTTGAACTTTACAAGATTTTTTATTATTATTATTATTATTATTATTATTATTATTAACCAAAAGACACTTTACACAAATTATTATAACTGGGTGGGGGGGGGATCCTATGGACCTGCTGGATGCCTGAATGTAATTCTCTCTCTAAACAGCAGAGGGAGCTCACCAGCCTGCTGATCTCCTCCTGTCGGTCCGGTGCTGAGCGCGCTGTGGCTTTGATCATAGTGGACGTCTGATTATCGGTCAGTTTCTTGATGCATCGCTGTCCTGCTACAATGTTACACACCTGAAAATAAAGTAAAAGAAAAAGAATAAATTAATAAAATTAAGCTTCATACATTTTTTTCCTCTCTCTAACCATGTAGCATTTCAAAAGACAGAGTGCATCACCTCCAGGGGCAGGTAGGTGTGTTTCTGCTCCTGGCCGACCTGCAGGCATGGCAGGTGAGGGTACTTCAGCTGCAGGTTGTACTTTTCTCGGAAATACTGAGCGACGGTCCTTTCCACCGTTTGTCCGTTTTCCAACTGCAAGGGGAACCTGCGGCACCAAACAGGGGGCAGAGGAGGTTACTGTGATGAGGCACACCCCTGGTTTTATAAATCAGGTACAGAAATGTAAAGCGTTCGAGTTTAAACTAGGACTTTTGATCATGCAGAATAACATGGGGAGTTAATAAGAGTTAAAAACTCTTTTTCTAAATAATTCCCTGCTATACTAATGCGCTCATCCCAGAGTTTGACTACTCAATTAAATTGCAATTAAATATTATTTGTAGAGTGCTTTTAAAAAAAAATTGTCGCAAAGCAGCTTTACAGAATCAGAAAAAGGAAATTGGGTATAAAACAAAATAATCAGGTTGCAGAGGATGACGGTGGCAAGGAGAAACTTCCTGAGATGGCAAGAGGAAGAAACCTTGTGAGGAACCGGACTCAACAGGGAGGGAACCCATCCTCATTTCGGTGATGACGGATATCGGGAATTGTTTTGCAGTCATACTGTGTGTTAATTGCCTGAAAGTTCAATATAACCCGAGATATGGAGCCCAGTTCGGGTAAAAAACTGTAGGTCCGTCTTCATGGTAAACAAGTGCTTGGCTACCATCAAGGTAGCAATTCGAGACTCAATGACGGCCCTTCTTTGCGCCACTCGAACGCTTGTTGAAATCAATTTAACGCTTTTGTTCACCCAAAGTCCCAGATTGACTTGAACGCCCTTCGTATTATAATGATAAGTTTATTATTATTATTATTATTATTATAATACCCTCATTAGGACAATTATAATAAAAGCCTATTAATGAAGAATGGATCTGCTTTGTCAAATTAGTAAGATATAATTAGACCATTAGTCTAATACATCATACACTCACCTAAAGGATTATTAGGAACACCATACTAATACAGTGTTTGACCCCCTTTCGCCTTCAGAACTGCCTTAATTCTACGTGGCACTGATTCAACAAGGTGCTGAAAGCATTCTTTAGAAACGTTGGTCCATATTGATAGGATAGCATCTTACAGTTGATGGAGGTTTGTGTGATGCACATCCAGGGCACGAAGCTCCCGTTCCACCACATCCCAAAGATGCTCTATTGGGTTGAGATCTGG
>QMIH01000302.1:184711-196870 GCA_003987875.1 Clarias batrachus
GCGAGGACACAATCGGCTGCTCTGTACTTTAAGCTCTTTCTCTTACACACTTGGCCAGTCAGGAGTGTGAAGAATCGAATGACGGCGGCAAGTTTAAATCAATCTTTGTAACACACTTTCACCCGGCAGCGGCGTGAACTCTGCGCCGAGCCACAATGGGCCGGCTTTCGCGCCTTTTCTGCGACTATTTTCGCTCCATTATGAGAGGCACAATAAGAGAATGTAAAAAGAGAGAGGTGCTCGCAGACGGGCGGGCTTTTCCCAGAGAGACAGCGGCTTGGGGGGGGGTGGAGTCGAACCAGGAGGAGCGAGTTTAGTCAACTGAAAAGTGTCTCCAAGTGTGAAAGAGTGCAGTGTGTGTGTGTTGGGGGGGGGACAGACAGGAGGTGTTGAGGGGGACATTACAGACAAAGAGAGGGTCCGAGCAGAGAGACGGAGAGAGTGCGGCTGAAAACTTTTTAACACGTGCACGACTACACTTGGACAAGTTACGGGAAACTTTGACGYAAGCAATCTGGATTTAATGCACGTTTATTTATTTTAACTTTCTAGTTACATGAGGTCACTGTCCAAAATTCTGATTACAAATAAATTTATAGCCTCAAGGATAAAAAACAGATAAAATCATAAAAAGATTTGAGGCTTAAGATGTGATTTGAACGTGATTGGAAACATCATACGGATGTTTCCTGTAAGACCATGGTGGTCGAGCGGGCAGGTGGTGTTAAGGGAAACTTTGATTATGATGAGCGGAGAGTGTGAGAGACGGTGCAAAACTCAAGGATAAGTTGTAAAAGTTCTTTTTTTTTTAAGTTTTTTTTTTTAGGATTGCTTCACTGTTTTCCAACGTTCACATTGTGCTTTCGCACTAGGCCTAATATTACTGATATATTTGGGGGGGGGGGCATCGAGAGTACTGCTCGTGTGTGCCTTCCTGATTTCTCAGCTATGACTGTAGGTTTGAGGCATTGAACTACGGTTCGGAAGGTCCCAGGTTCAAATCCCATGACCACCAAGTTGACCCTGTCGGGCCCTTGAACGAGGCCCTGAACCATCAACTGCTCAGATGTATTAAGAGATTTAAAAAAATGTAAGTCAGAAATAAAAAATAAAGGCGTCTGCGAAATGCCTAAATGTAAATGATGATTAGATTTGTGACCGAGTATGCCGTATCGTAAGACGACCTCTTCGATCGGTTCCTGAGTGTGGAACGAAAATGTGTTTTAAATGAACCAATCTTTCTCGGGAAGAAGAAAAAAACCTTTTCCAGGGACTTAATATGAACACACCCAGTGTCTATCCTTAAAATCAATTTACAAACAAAACTCAATTAAAGTGAATTTAATGTGATGAGCGGCATCTTATTCAGCATGAAGCATCTTCTGTCACAATAATATACTAATCGTGAAGAAGTGGGAAGTCGGAGCTTGCGTCATTTTCGGTTTCTGCACAGTTAAATTACAAACCGTAAAGTAAAAAAAAAAAAACGAATAAATAAAAACGTCTCCATATTTTTCTTTTGTTAGCAAAAATCTATCAAGCCAACAGTGATGATTCAGGCAAACGTCCTCAGTGATCAATGTTATTGATGTAACAAACAAATCTATCTGTACGTTTACTGATCTAAGAAACACTAGTTTATACAGTTCATTAAGTGTGACATTGTTTACTAGTCATAAGGCGAGCAAGATTTTAGTTTTTTTCCCTATGTTGAAGTCGGAAAGTCTAAGTTTTCATGGCCAACGTAACGGAACACAGACCTTCAGGCTTTCTAGACATTGCAGTGCTGCAGCAACAAGTTGCGCATTAGAAATATCTTTATATAGCTTTATGAACATGCCAAATTTCTCTCTCTCCCCCTCAGAGAGAGGGAGAAAAACCCTCACCATCAATGTTGAGCATCATCTTCCACATGGCGGGTCGGACGGACTGATGGAAACCGAACCAGACCTCTCTTCCTCCTCCCAGAGGATGGTCATAGCCCTCAGGTGCGGAGAAGAACGAGCGGCCCACCGGAGTGTATCTGCGGAAAGATGACCAGATGCAGGAAATTCCATGTCAACATGTTGATCACAATTTTTTTTTTTTTTTTAAAAACCCAATTTATGAACACAAATAGCTATTAACTTTATTATTAATATAAATGTAGTCTGCCTGGCCAATAAATAAATAAATAAATAAATAAATAAATAAGTATTAGTAAGTAAGGGTCAAATTATTGGGCTGCTTCAGGCAAAGAAAAGTGCAAGCAATTGAAATGACTGGAACTGTGTTAAGAAACCTTCAAGACATTATGGAAACCTAGAAGGATGATGTTGAAGCGGCAAACTTTGTGGAAGAAATGTGGTCAGGAAAAGAAGGAAAGAAAAAACTAGAATAAAAAAATTTTAAAAATATGAAGAGAGATCACTTGAGGCAGTGTTGGTGTCTCAAACAGTTAAGGGTGTGGGTCACTCGGGTTACTGATCTGAAGGTCGGGGGTTCAAGCCCCAGCACTGCCAAGTTGCCACTGTCGAACCCTCGAGCAAGGCCCTTAACCTTACGCTGTATCCTGGCTGACCCTGCGCTCTGACCACGGCTTTCTAACTGGGAAAACAGTAAAAAGGGATTTTTTTTCCCCCTGCATAAACACTTGAAGTTGCAAATCTCRCAAATCTATGTTTAATAGTGAAAGTAAAAGCACTTCCAGACAATGTGATGAGAACTCAAGACCGGGACTAAACAGCTGTGTGTGTCCATAAGAAAACCACTTCTTGTTAGTTAGAGAAAAAGAGGATTGAATTTGAAGGGAGCATAAAGTCTGGACTTTGGAGTGATGGTCATGTGACCTTATGAGTCCAGACTGACCCTATTCCTGAGTGATGGGTTCGTCAGGCACCCCTCGTGCACAGCGGCAAGTGTACAAGCCTCTGAAGGCAGGAGTTACGATCGTATTATGTGTTGCTTCCGTTGGTCAGGTCTAGGCTCAGAAATGTCCCGTATATTCAAGGACCAAATTGGTGAAAACGTGGTTCTGAGAGCAGGAGGAATCATTTTCACACATGACACCGGCAACCACACAATCAAAACTAAAGGTGCCTGAATTAAACCTTAACTGTGTGCATCTTTTTTCTTTTTTTCCCCCAGGCAATATATTTCATCAAATGCCTTTAAAAGATAAGATATGGTAAATATTTACATTTAGGCATTTGGCAGACACCCTTATCCTTAACCTTATGAGCGACATACATTTGCATATCATTATACATCTGAGCAGTTAAGGGTTAAGGGCCTCACTCAAGGGACCAACAGGGACAACTTGGCAGTCATGGGATTTGAACCTGGGACCTTCCAAACCATAGTCCAACGCCCTTAACCACTGAGCTACCCTTGACCCCATAAATATTTTTTAAATCCTTTCCAAAACATGTCAAACCGTACATTATTTGTGTACCCCACCTCCGGTGTGTGTGATCATGTCTTTCCCTCTCTAGAACGGCTTGGTGGCTGCTCCGATTAGCTCAGAAGCTACTGCTGAACTGGGGTCAAGCAGAGTGCCATGCGTTCCCCGTCCCCTGCCACCACTAATGCCTTTACGATCATCATCATTTATTTATCTTTTCTTCATCCTCTCTTCTCTTCTCCCGTCCTCAGTCTCGTCTTCCTGCCACCTGTCAGGCAAATCAAACACTACACTGTTTCTTCACCCGCTACTGAAAGAATTCACTAATCATATATTTAATACAATCTAAGCAGTCAGGAAGATTTTTAATCTGCACATCACGCATCTGGACGTTAATTGCACAAATGCCCATTAGTCTCCTGCTTCTGTCCCTCAATCACTTCCACTTTAATCGTTAAAACCACTGCTGACGGAGCGTCTATTTTCCATTCTCAGTAAATTACTTTAACATTGGTGTAAAAATCACAGAAGGTCACAAAGTCACACGTATCCAAACAACAGTTTGCTACAAACTAACCAAGCTACTCAATTACAATATTTTTTGGCTTTGATGGACTGAAGCTTCTTCTTCTCTGACTATACGGCAAAAAAGTACGACGACGGAGAGTCAAGGTTTATCCGCAGAATTTATTTTAATTAACTTTCGGAAAAGAAAAATAAATCTTTTATACATATATACAACCTCCTCGCTTCGTCTATCTGTCTACAGGCCTTCGTTTATTCTCTCTCAAAAAAAACAAACATTTTCAGCTGAGCCACGAATGCACCCGTCTTCACTTCTTCTTCATCATCAGGAGTGAACGTTCGTCCTTGTAGGGCTGCTTTCAGGGGATAATTCTGATGGCGCGAGATCAGGACTATAGGGAGGATGATGCTTTAACACCTGCAGAGTGTCGACGGTGTGAGCACAAGTGTGTGGACGTGGATCGTCACGCGAGATCACGACGCCCTTCAGATAGTCGTCCTCTGTGCTTAACCCGAAGTTTAGGCTTCAGCTTGGTAACGAGGAACTGTTGATTGTTGAACCTTTTCCCTGATAAAATGTTCCAATCCCGACCCGTCAGAATCCCAGAAAAACTCTAATGGTTGAGGAATTTTCCAGCTGATGGTCGACTTTTAAAATTTTTCTTTGACGTTTCCGCTCCGTACTCTGTCGTGCACCCTCAGGCTCGTAGTGATGAATCCACATCCCACACTTATTGCATTAAGATTTTTTCCAGGTCTATCTTGGGTGTCGATTCACACCTGATTGTGCTGTACTGCCTATGATTCTTGGACTGGATAAATATCAAAATTCACTAGGTGTAGAATCATCAGGGAAATTTTTTCCGCCAGATCTGTTTTTTTTTCTCTCTCTCTCTCCATCAAGTTGTTACTCTCACTCGCTCTTACTCATCCTCTACACTGCTTATCCTGTACAGGATCGCATTTACATACACACACGCACTTTAAATGCAATTTTAGGAAAGTTGATAAGCTGGGGAAAAAACGAGAGTACCCGGAGGAAATGTACCAAGCACATGGAGAACATGCAAGCCCCACACACACACAAACACACGCAGACCACGAGGATGGGACTCGGACCTTCGACCCCGGAGGTGCCACTTCACCACGGTGCAGCCATCAAGTTATTAGTGTTTACTCAGAGTTTCCAGAGAAATCGCTAGAACGAAGACCAAAAAAAAAAAAAAAAAAGAGGATCATAATGAGCCAATAAATATTGACACTGACTTGGAAAGTTGCCGCTTTCTGAGAACTGGCAGAGACGAAACACAAGTGCTGTTTATAGCTTTAGAAAAGAGCCGAGCTGCCAAACACGCACACGGACCTACTTGCTGGCTCACTCGTATCCTCGTATTTGCAATCGGTGTCGTTTTTATTTACCTAGCGCGCGCGCTGCTCGAGCGCCCGCGTACCGCCGTCAGAGAAGAAGACCTGCTAGACTTAAAACCTGCGCTCGCTTCTCTTTGCTCCAAATGAAACTGGTGAGCCAAGGCATGTTATCAGCATCTTATTTATTTTCCCAAAATGCTGCTTTAGTTTGAGACAGGAGCTCAAATGTTAGCGTTACTAATAAGTTTGGGAAGCTAAAAAGGCACCAGTAGCACAATTCCAGTTTCGAACCAGGGGTAAAGTCTTATCTGGGTTTGAGGCTCGGGTACGGAGGAAGAAATTCTGATGGATGCTCTTCATATACATTTTGGAAACATGTCCGCATCAGTTAGGAAAGTATTCTGAGGTAAATTTTTTGACTAAAGTATTTTAGTGAAGAGACTAGAAATTTGTTTGGTAGCTCTCAGACCAGCAACAAGAAGAAAAAAAAAGTGAGAAACAAAAGAATGAACAAAAGAAAATTGCCCTAAAATACAATAAAAATAAAATAAATAAAATAATATTTACAAGGGAAAGTATGTGAAGCGAACAGAAGAGCACACATGATCATCAGAAATTAACAAAAATGTGTTTTCATTACCACAGATGGCGCTAGACGTATTCTAAACTTGCATAATAACTGATACAGAATAAAATCATCCATTATTAGTTCATCTCAGAGTTCAACAAGTGGCTCTGTACATGTTTTAATAAGCGCACGATTAAAATCAAGCGTTTGTTTTTTTGAACGTTGTATTTATTCCTGCCTACAGAGAACTTGATAGTAAAGGCGCGAGATTGCGTTTATTATAAATTTTTTTGTGATTTGGGTAATTTTGCTGTATGGAAAGTTTTGTTGCTCTTATTCAGGGAATTCGCTTTGTGACTCGGATTTTCATTGTATTATACCTACGTAATATTATTTGATATGGCTTGCAAATACCAAGTACACATTTCACATTGTGATTTGGCCTTCTTTTTCTTTTCTTTAGGATATTCCATGCAAATGAAGTCGCAGGAATAGTGAGTCAATAATAATAATAATAATAATAATAATAAATCATACAGTCCTGGTGTAAAGTGTTTGGTGGATTAGCAGCAGCGTGAGGATGAGGGGCGAACTGTGGGCATAGTAAGCATGAACCAAGGCGCTCTTAATAAAAAAATAAATAAAAATAAACATTAGATTAAAAAAAGCGCTTTGATTCCGTTCTCATGTTAAGAGTCAAAAATAGCGAAACTGAATTTCTGCGAAGGCTTCTCAGCTGCTCCTGATAACGCCGCCGCTTGGTGTTGTGCTCAGAGCTTCAAGGCTGCTCTTATCACTCTGACTGAAGACGGGAACGCCGCAGGTGTACAAACGTTCAGCCGCTGTTGGGTTCTGGTTTTTGCCAACAGGAACAAATAAAAAATAAAATAAAAAAAAAGTGATAGTGGCAGCAGAGGAAATGCTCTTTTCTTTTAGCTTGACAAGAGATAAAAGTTTCCGGTGGAGGTTAATGTGTTACGACGGCACATGGAGGGGAAATTACAGAAATCAGCTTAATAGTTTGGGATCACCTGCAAATTCCGTTGTTTTTGTTTAGTTTTTGTTTATTTTCTACATCGTACAACAATACTGGGGATTCCAAAACTATGAAATGAATAACACATGGAATTAGATAATTATGCAACAACAACGCGTCAGTGAGGTCAGCTTTTCTGGAACAGTTCTTGCAAGAACAATATTGTGTCAAGTGCATTTTGCGAAACCCATCAAGCACCATGATGAAAATGTCTCTCATGAAGACCTTCACAGGAAAGCAAGACCAAAACTGACCTTTGCTACAGAGGAGAAGTTCATTTAGAGTCACCGGCCTCAGAAATCACCAATTAACAACCAGCAGCTCGGATTAGAGCCGTTATGAAGGATTTACAGATCATGAATAGCAGAAACATCTTAATATCAACTGTTCAGAGGAGATTGTGTATTTTGGATAAACGCCATCAGTATTCTTTTACAGTGTAGAGAGAAATAAAAATCAGAAACGACCACGGAGTTAAAAAGGGGATCCAAACCATATCGACGTTGCCTTCGTCATGTGTTAGCTACATAATGCATAAAAAAAAGCTACATAATAATAGTAATATTTTTGGGGGGTTGGAACGGATAATAATAATAAACAATATTTCTTAGAAAACTTTTGGATAAATTCATATCACAATACGTATTTTCATCTTCAGGACTCGCCTTAAGAACTAACTAAATGCATACGACGAGGTTCCTCTGTATTATTATTATTATTATTATTATTATTTTAATCTATTATCTTTATACACATGTGTGTGGACTGTGGAAAGGACTGTTTTGCGCAGTACAAGCTGGTTTAAATAAACAAACTGATTGGCGTCCTGCCCGAATGAAGCTTAGAGGAACCCAGGAATTCTCTAGGTGTGAACTCAACTTGTATTACTGCCTAGACAAGAAGTACTGGCACTGCGACAGGGAAGGTGAGCCGATACAATACATGCCGGCTCATCTAATTAAAAAACACAAGTCTAAAAATAAACATCTCTGTAGCCTGTGGCTTCGCGCGATCGACCGGACAAGCTCGTCTCCGCTCCGTATGGAAGTTAATGAGACTCGGTGGAGGTACATCGGATGATCACTCTGATGTTTTGCATTCTCTTTGTGAACAATAAGAGATGGCAGGTGTAACTGGGAAAGCCTATTGAACAAAGCTTTGTTATGCGAGTCTGAAGAGCGAGAGAGGGAGAGAGAGAGAGAGAGAGCGAGCAAAATGTGCTTGTATGACGAATGAGACGAGTAAACAATGCGTGTTGACGTACTTCATCGAAGGCAAATGTCTGAGCACGACGTCCACGGCGTGCACCGGGTTGGTGCTGATGGGCTTGTCCAGCTCCAGCGGCTCAGGCATACTGCGTCCAGTCAGCACCTCGTGCAGCAGGTGCCAGCTGACCAGAGACACGAACTTGATGGTGACTTTAAAGGGCCGGTCTTTTCCCCCTTCGCCCGGCAGCGTGACGTCCAGATCCACCTGTGACAGGAGGCGGTTAGGTTTAACACTTAGTGGGAGTTTTTACAGATTGGCTGTTCATTTAAATCTACTAGAGTTATTTCTTGTATAACCCGTTTCACATATTTACTTAAAAATATATAAATTAAAAATACATGCTTATCCGAAATAATAATATTTTATGTAATAATTATTTATGTAAAGGCGGAGACACCTTTGTATGTTCCTCTGTGTAATATAGTTGCTTGTTAAAAAAATTAATAAATAAAATAAAATTATATACATATGTACACATCTCTCTCTCTCTCTACACGTATGTATAAAGAGAGAATTATGAACGTAAAAAGGGGGTTTTCATTGTATTAAGAACCATGCATAATAATAATTGTATTGTAATTGTATATTATTGTAATAAATAATAATAAATATAACTATAAATAAACTTAAAAAATTAATTTAAAAAGCAGCCTTCGATCTGCAATTTTTTCCTCCAAACTCTGTGAGCGAATTAGCCTCAGACCCACTCCTGACACACGCTTACACCGGTACGCTGCGAGCGCTAAGGAGGTGAAAATCATCTGCGTTAGAAACCACACGTGCTCGCAGTCGCTCAACCCCCGCGCTCACTGTTGAGTTGATTTTTGAGATTTTGGAGGCACATTTGAGGGGGTGAATGCCAAATGACAGATGCGCACTGCTCTGTCAAAATTTACCTTTTTTTTGTTTCTTTAATTTGATTTTAATTAAATATTTGTTTTTTCTTTAAAAGGTTTAACAAAATCAGGTAGGAAAATGTAATATCGAATCAGGATTATTTATAAAATCATGTTATTTACAGAATCTGAATTTTAATCGAATCAGCACCTAGGTATTGTGATAAGATCGTATCGGGAGGCGACTGGTGATTCCCAGATTATCTCGACATGTACATTTTCTGAAGAGCATGTGGGTGGTGGTTGTCGTGGTAAATCCTGGGCCTCTGGGCCTTTTATAATGACCGACTACAGGATCAGTTGCTAAGGTGCTCTAAAGTGGTTGCTAGGGCGTGGCTTGACAGCTTCACGATGATCCTGAGAGACTGATTGGTTGCCCGAGTAAAATGAGACCACACCCTCGTGTCTCTATGACAATGGGATCTACAGTTAGGTTCAGTTTCAAAGTTCCTATGGAAGTTACCATAGCAGGGAACGCAACCGTGAGGACTTTGTATTTCAATGGGGAGTAACTTGATGTGTCAAGAGGGCAAATTTGGGCACCTCTTGCTCCCCGGAGGTACAACTTGTACCCTCTTGCGGGGTATCTTCTGACACAGCTTGGAAGTCTCTTTAAATGTGGTAAATTTGGGATTTCTACAAAATTCTTGCTCTGCGTTAGAATCCGTCAAACTTAAGTCTATGGGATTTTTTTTAGGGCGGTAAATTGCAAACTCTTTTTTCATGGGTCTACGACAAATGGTACGGAACTAGTTACGCTCCAAATTTGTACAGAAGAAGAATAAAAAATGAAGAAAGAAAAAAAGAAAACATGCAAGATAATACAAGTGACACTTTGTTTGGCAAGCACTACTAATTACTGATTATGTGAGAGATGAAACCCTAGAGAATGGAAAGACGGGGGCGGACTCTAATCTTACCCCTGCTTGGGCAACAGGAAGTGGGTTTGCTGTGTAGAGGCTTCTCTTTCCATCGTAGACTGGCCGGCGATCTCCGAAGATGGTCACCTTAAAGTGCTGCACCATGGAGTCCACCACCTCTCTGAAGAGTGAGAGAGAGAGAGAGAGAGAGAGATGCATCAACTAGAACTAAAAAGAACGTAGATCGAATGCAGCATAATCATTATAAGCATGCACATGCCACTTTGTTTGGTTTGAACTCCGGCCTAAAGGTGTTTCCGATCAAACAGAGTGACTAAACATTGCATCATCAACTTTAGTTTGTCTAAAGGACCAAAACCTGAGCTGTAGAGCTTTTTAAACAAACACACTGCACCTGTTGACTCTGCGTGGGCACTTCTCAGGTTTAATGTCCACCTCGTAGAGGTAGACGTCCATCTTGGGGATCTCCACCTGGAAGCAGTTGGCCAGCAGCTTGATGGGCTTCCCCATGGTGCCATAGCCAGGCCTCCGGGGCATGGCGAACAGGGACTGAGCCCCAACGACAGCTGCAGAGAGACACACAGACAGGCGGGAAAAGTTCAACACCAGCCTAAAGACATCTTTGCATTGTACAGGATATCTAGTAAAATAAACGAGCGGATATTTTATACACCTACATCTCTCGTGTGTAGCACATGAGACAAAAAGCAAAGAAAACAACTTGCTGAAATTAGTGGAAAAGGGAGATGAAGCTGCATTGTAAAACAAATAATAATAATAATAATAATAATAATAATAATGGAGAAAGTAAAAGCATTTCCACACACAAACACACGCACACACGTGATGAGGACTCGCAGGACTGGGACAACAAAACCACCTGTCAAGTGAGACTCACGAGGGGAAAAAAAAGCTTCAGTTTGCTAAGGAGAATAAAGGCAGGTGGAAAGAGTTAAGGACAAAGGTCATGTGATCTGATCAGTACTGACGCTAATTCTAGAGTGATGTCATCACTTTACTTCATGCACTTCCCTTCTTACCCCATCATGCAATCCTCTCTGTGACAGTGTTATGATCTGGGGTTGCTTCAGTTGCTCAGGTCTAGACTCAGCAATGCAATAAAAGGAAGTCAGCTGACGACCTGAATGTACTGAATGACCAGATCATCACGTCTATGGAGTTTCTTTGCCCTCATTTTTCAGGACTCAAATTGGAGACAGAGTGGTTCTGGGAGCAGGAGTGATCGTTTTCACATCACCACCCTGAGTAACTGCCGTAATCTATACTAAAGACAGTCGAAAGAAATGTTGAAAAAAAAAAAAAATTACCACGCTGAAAGTGAGTATTTCTCAAAAACAACATGTCTTATTTTACAGCAACCTAAAGAAACTATTGTATTTATAATCCTGTACAGGTAGTCTCCGACTTACAAACGAGATTTGTTCTCAAGTCCGACAAAGTGAGTCTTGCGCGCTTTTGACACGAATATACAATGTAAAGCATGTCCACTTGACTAAATCTCTGTCCACTTCCCCGAAACCGCATCTAAGGTGCCATTTTGTCAGCTGTTTTCCACTGTATTGGACCGTGAACTCTGTGGGACTGTTCACAGCTCTGAGACAAAATGATGTACATTTCATCATGCAGCAAACACCATGTAGCGCTGTCGCCCCTCCCCCCGCCAGACGTCTTCCTGTGTTCCCTTTAAAAACGTGGTCAGCTGACCGGGCTGCCTCACCGGGATTTCCCTTGCGATTTGGACCCAAAACACCAAACTTGCGTGTTTATGCTTTACATCGTATACATGTGTGTCAAAGGTGAACTCGTTTTGTCGGACTTGCGAACAAATCCGTTCTCACAGAATGCAACTCGTTCATAAGTCGGGGACTTACTGTACAGGTATGTAACATTTAAGTAAAAATGAAGAAAGATGTCTCAAAGGCTAGGCAATATGAGAATTTCTATGATTACGAAAATATCATAAATCATAAAAATCACGCGAGAGTCGGAATAAATCTCCTGATCGATTTCCTAACCCAGCTTCATGTTCACGTTTCTGGTATTTTGTACAAGTAACACTTTGGTGCAGCAATTACTCGAAATTCAGTTCTAAGAATTGATATGACTTGGAAAAAGAAAGAAAAAAAAAAAACACACTACGTACTCGAGCAGACCACGCCAGCTCCCCGACAGCTGCTAATGGTTTCCTGACGCTAAATTACCCACAACAACGT
>QMIH01000302.1:196994-224945 GCA_003987875.1 Clarias batrachus
GAAAGAACACCACGGCCTGAGGAACTTTGCGAATCGTAGCGTTTACGGCACAAGGTGCCAGCCACATGTATATGATGGCCCACGCAGGCTGGATGTCTCATGAGTTAGCTCACTTAAATCCCCTTTCACAGAGTTTTTAAATAACGCCTCGTGTCCAGACACAAGCCATTCAAGAAGAAGAAAAAAAGAAGAAGGAGGAAAAAAAAAAAAAAACGTCCTGCTTTACAGCTTACAGGGCTCGTACTGAGTTCAGTTGAACGCGACCGCATGCGGTTTAATTTCCGCAACAGGGGAGTGTGTGGAGAAAGCTGCGCTAAAATCAGAAMGTGGAAGGAAGAAAGGGTGCCGTCACAGACGCACGTCACTCCACCGCCACGTCATTTTAGTCGACGGAAACGTCCCTGGTAGCGGTACACCGGGACGACAGGGTACAGAACCGTTTCCCCTGAGACAGGACAAAATGAAAGTCAGACTGTGTACGTGCGTGTGTGTGTATACACGCGTGTGTGTGTGATTCAGTCCTGACTCATAACCCCGGTTTCAGAGGCCCCGTTTTTTTGGTCAGTCACATCCCAAACAACACTGTCTCAAAGAGCCAAAAAGCCGAGCGACTGCGGTGTGAAGCATCCGTCAGGCATGTGGGACGTGTTACAGCTGTACAGCCTAACAGGTTAATGTTCCTTCTCTCGTTCCAATACGGTGTTGTTTCTATAGTAACGGATCACACACATGAACTTGTAGAGCAGATTTAAACAATATGTTGAGTGTACAAAAAAAAAAATGTGGTGACTGTTTTTGTTTATTTAACATTTTATGGAAGGACTTTGTAAGTGTGAGCGCTCCGTCACGGTGCTTTGTGAATTTTATCAAAGGAGGAAAGACTTCAGGACGGAGGAGCTCCTCTGTAAGAAGACGAGAGGAGAAAGAGAAAAAGAGAAGAGGAACCGTTTATCTCGTCACAGAGACGCAACAGCTTCACATATGCACATCTTAGGACGCAGGGATCATGGAGCAGGGGTGAGATAGGATATGGAGAAGACAGGATGAGATGATGGAGACTGGGCTCGGACCATTAGACGTTCTGTTCAGTTACCCAGAGCCTTAAAATCGCCAAGTTACCACTAACCGCAAAGAAAAGACGAAGTAAAGAAAGAAAGCAAAGAAATTTGAGGGAAAAAAAGGAGAGAAGAAGGAAAAAGAAAGATCGACAGAAGACAAATTGAGAGGAGAGAAAGTCGTCTAACCGTTGTACCAAAAACCTGGACGGAGAGTCCGAGCCCAGGCCACTTCACGACCAGAACCTTAACCAAAAGTTCTCGAAGCACCTCAAAACGGTTTCATCTTTAGAGTTGTAGCAAAGAAGTTGAAAAATTTCTTTGAAGCATAATGTGAACACACTGAAATATTTCATTCAATCGGTTAATATTTCTTTCAAAAATGAAGTTCAAAGAATAAACATGTAAAACACACTTTCCTAGCAAGTATTTAACACCAATCTTTAGATTGAGAAAACTGTTTATTCTCCAAACACACTCGAGCTTTACTTGGTGAGCTATAAAAATCTTAATGAGACAATACATAAAAACAAACAAACAAAAAAAAAATCGAGATCTGATCTTGCTCTGCCATATAAGCATCACATGCTCTAGTTCATGACTAAACTAGTACACTCACAGGGTGTTGAGCTGGTGAGTGTTCTCGTCAAATCACTTTCTGCAAGTCGAGTCATTTCAACCTCGTCTCCTAAACAAGTCCAAAAATCCCCAAGCTACAACTTAAGTCTTGAAATGAGGTGGGGGGGGAGACAACAAGGGGGAATCTGTACACGCTTTCCCACACCAATTCTTGAAAATTCAAATGATGAATGAACCAAGCAGACTTCATTATATTTAAAAATAAAGTTTCACAGCTACACCTGATCAACATTTTAAATTTTTATTTAACTGCCTTTGGGGAAAATCATCATAAATTCAAAAATTATTTTATACTCCTTTTTAGTTCATATAAAAAAAAAGTCTCAGAGGTGCACAAAGCGCGTCTGTTAATGTCCGAGCTGAGAAGGAACAACTCCCATCCTGATTGATTATCGTTCTGCTTCGCTCCTTTTCCAAACATGGCGTTTCTGCGTCTGTTGCTTTCAACAAACCACCCTGGAACGTTTTGTTGAACAAACTGGAAATGGCTGGGGGGAAAAAATACCCCATTTTATCCCACTCATGTTCAGGTCATTGTTAGGCATTTCCAATTTTGGTTAAAAATTTCCACTTTTTTTTTTTAACGCCATGTCTACTGCTATATTCATGACGAGTCAGTTTTTGTTATTGGATATTAAAAGGAAATAAAAATGTTTAAGATTATTTTTTCCCCCAAGAACTTTAAAAATAAATTTGGATTTAATTTGTTTACAAACTTCTCAAAAAAGTGTCAAGTTCCTGAAAAGGAGTAGAAGAATTACAGACAAAATACGTTTGATGGACAGAAGGGATTTACATGATGAACACTGCACTGGATTTTCTCAATAGTTAAAAAAAAAAAAAAGTGTGTGTGTAGCTTCTGAGCGTCCCATTCTGCATCTTGTATAAATTATTAGATCCCAACGATTATTGAAGGGAAATAAATGTTTTGTTCCAACATCAGGATTTATTTCATGTAGTTTGTTATTTAGACAGTGATCAGGCTTTTCCGACTCATGTTTCTGAGACAGAAAAAAAACAAAAAGCAGAATTTTCTTTTTTTCAGCATCAAACGGTTTACTGTGTTCTGTGTTTAAGGATGATAATGTAAATTAAAACTCAAAGTTCACCTACATAATGTAATTTTTACAACGTAAATCAAAACAGACCTAAAAGGAAGCTAGATTAGACTTTGCTGGTTAGCTGCTAAACTATCCATCTTTAGCTCTTTCACAAAACAGACGGACTGAAGACGTAGCTCCTGTTTTAAATCTGATATTCCTAAGCATCGTGAAACGACACTCTTGTATCCAAAGACACGCGCACAAGCAAAATGGATCTCCTGATATATTAAAAGGCCCATGAAACTGGTGTAGGTTTATCCGGCTTTGGTGTGCGAGCCTGAATGCAACAAACAAGCACTTTAAAATAGTTTAAAATACTCACAGCTTCAGGATCCACAACTGAGCTTTAGTATTTATCACAAAACCAAAGCAGGCAGATGTGAAATGTTAAGCACACACAAATGCACAAGTTTCAGGGAAACATTTACATCCACCGTAAACAAACGATGCCCACTGCTGCTTCCTGAATCCTGGGTGCCACGAGAAAAAACACGACTCTGATAAAAGCAGGATTTTTAAAGCTCTAATTTAAAGAAACGGGGATCCGTTTACTCCTCATTATTTTTCTTATTTTTTGCATGTACACACGGGATACGATAAGACGCCCACATGACGGTTCAAAATGACCAAAAACAAATGGATTTTTGCATAATTATGGCCCTTTAAGTCAAAAGGTAAAACCGAACATCAGGTTCAAGTCCTTGCGAGTGTGCTGTTACCATAGAAACAAGAAACTATAAAAAGGAGCGCGTTACTATGAATCCGTCGTTCACGAAATGTGTGTCGTGTGCCACAATACTGACCACTGAATTCTCAACCAATCGGGTTACAGCACGCCAATATGCCGAGGTAGACGTGTACATGTCAAACTTGTGCCTGGAAATTAAATAAAGTTTTTTTTTTTTTTTTTTAAGTTACACAGATATAAAAGTATACCATATTAACTAAATCTAAACATATTTCAGGAGGACATATCATCAAACCATAATTAATAGAGGTGTCGATTTAAACGCTCATCACTTCATCCCGATGTTTCATTGATTATGTAAAGAGGTTTTGTATTCATGTTCTAAGCACAAGTCCAAAAAAATCCGAGACTGGAGCGCCGAGTCCGTGTCTGCGGGTCGTCTCCTACGGACACGGGTCACGTCTGTCTTAAAGCAGAAAGAGCGTCGGCCCGATTGTAATGGAAATGATCCGCGTGCTTCAAGCAGACCACGCACGCACGCACGCACACAACTCAAAGGCAGATGTATAGTGAGCTACATTAGAATAATTCTCACTAACTAAAGGTTTGCTGAGATCCGTTTTCTGTTCTCCACCAATGTTTCATTAAATCATCCATCCATGAGAGTTAATTATTGTGTTATGATCGGATCAGCAGCTGGGTTCCAGAGACGATGGGCATTCGTGCCAGATTCATACTCGGATATTTACTTACATTTAGGCATTTGGCGGATGCTCTTATCCAGAGCGACTTTATTTTTCTCTCATTATACATCTCAGGTGTTGAGGGGTTAAGAGCCTTGCACAAGGACCCAACACTGCAAACTTGAAGAGCGTGGGATTTGAACCTGGGACCTTCTGAAACCGTAGTCCTATGCCTAAACCTCTCCGTTTAGCTTTGGGGGTCACATCAAATAGTTGATTTGCAAAGGCTCTGGAGTCAAGAAACAGGAAAAGATTTAATTTAGTCACATCGTGTGTACTGTGTAAGGTCACGAGGGGCAGGAGGTGGGGGTAGACCCTGCATGGGGTGGCAAGACGACATTACAGTAAGGCTGCACAATTCCTGTTAAAACGATGGAAACCAAGATCACGATTGTCTCACATCACACTCTCGCCCCCCCCCCCCAACCAACACATTTAATGCACTGTACTAGTTAAGTAGTTTAAAACCGAGTACCATAGTTTACAGTACAGAATTTATATCTATTGCTGTCAAAAAATTTATTATTATATATTATAATTTATTTATTATAGAAGAATTTATCGTGCACTCCGCTGTAGCTTTCCATCTGTTCACGTCTCATGTCTCAGTGTAACAGCTGGATTTAATGCCTTGAGTTTTTCAACTTGTAAATTAAAGTTACATCCTAATTATTATTGTAACCCGCTGTACAGTTCTTTCGTAAATGTTCATTCGCCCGGGACATAATACGATTTACACGTTTCAAGGAGAGCGGAAAAACAAAAAAAACTAACAAAAAAAAACAAAAAAACCTCACCACGTTACCCAAAATGCCGGCTAATGACTGGTCACGGATAGGGATGCACTTTAGAAAATGTGGTATCGAGGCCGATACCAGATACCGGTATCGGCCTCGATACCACATTTTCTAAAGTACTTGTACTCGTTAAAAGTCCCCCGATACCAGGGACCAATTACACGGTCTGAGAAATGTCTATGTTTGAGCGGCGCGTAAGAGGTTAATCACAAGCGCCGAGTGCCCGCCCCCAGACCCTGGATGCAGCTCAGAGCGGGGAGAAGGAACGAAACGAGACATGTCAGCCGTGTGGAATTATTTCAAAGTGAATGAAGACGACAAAAAAAACAAAGGCGGACTGCAAATTGTGCTCAGCGAAATTGTCCAGAGGAAGCTCACAAGGTAGCGCGTTTAACACAAGTAATTTACTCAAGCACCTAAAATCCCAACACGACAAAGATAGCAAAGATGTTTATTAATGCCCCTTGTGTTGTCCAAAGCGACAGAGTTTACAACAAACTGAAAAAAATACTTGAGTTGCACTGTCACTGTTTAAATTTTTTTATATAATTATTTATTCTGTAATATGTTGCATACAACATGCTTTTCATTTTAAATAAAATGTTCTTAATTCCAAAATAGTGCCTTGTTTTTTTGTTAAATTATATGACCAAAGGTGTTTCCTGTAAATTGAAATCATGTTTTTATTAAGTACTTGGTATCGGCGAGTACTGAAATGCAAGTACTCGTACTCGTTTTACAAAAAAGTGGTATCGGTGCATCCCTAGTCACAGATAAACCATTTAAATTCCATACATTACTACATTTTTTTTTTTCTGAGTTAAACTCATGGTAGTGATGTCATGAAGCCACGGAACAGATTTGAATACGGTGACGTGTGTTGCATGTCGTTTCGACGCCGTGACGATAAACAAACGTGGGGGAGTAAAGAAAAAAAATAATAAAACTGGCGGAGGTTGCCATGTTCCTTTTTTTATCTTCCACTCGCCCGACTCGCACGTAAACCCTGTTCTCCGCTCATGAGTCACCCAGATGAGCTCTTAGAAACTCACTGACACACACACACACTACACACACACAGATGCAAATGCACTCCATTGCCTTTAGTCCTCAGGTGAAGCTTGTTCTCCCACGCTCACCTACTCACTACCACCTCGCTCTCATTCACACACTCGTACAGAGAGAGTTGCGCGGAATGGCGTCATCAGATCTTCCACGAAACCACAGCGTCGAGAATCAAGGCCACACTAGCGGACAACGAATAAAAAAAAAAAARGGAAAAAAAAAAAGATCGATCTCTAGATGAACACAAAAGCACATCAAATATTGTGCCTCTGCAGAAACGCCTACGCATCGAAAAAGAAAAAAAGATAAAGATAATAAAATGCTTAATTTTTTTTCCCTGTTGCCTGAAACACCTAAAAACACTTTGAACCTGTAAAGACATTTGGAGAGTGAGACGATCTAAAAATAAATAAATAAATCAGACCGAACCATTAAGAGAGGCAATACATTGACAAGGAGCTGCTGATGATCCGTTGGAGAAAAAGCACCAGGACTTTTACAGATGTTAATCAGGATCGCCGTAATGACAGACGATACGAGTGTTCATAGTGGAGAACATTTAAAAGCAGCTCGCGTGTTCTCTTTTGCGTCATGCGCAAGGAGTTAAACAAATCCAAATTTTTTATTTGCATTGGGCCTGACTGGAGTGGCGAACATGGGAACGTGAGGCGAGAGATGAGAGACCCTGAGGGGATTTGGCGCTACGTCGTTTGGCGCGTCAGAGGGAAAAAAAAAAAGAAAAAAAAAGAAAAAAAGAAGTGTGACCCTGTGCTTAATCATATGAATGAGCTCCATTCTGGCTCTGGGTTGACGGTGAATGAGTGTCTCTGTTATCGTCGTATCATAGTCAAGCACTAGAGAGAGAGAGAGAGAGAGAGAGAGAGAGAGGAGCATGCACCAATGAGAAGCATTATAAATAAATAAATAAACTCGATCACTACATACAAATCAACAAACTTGTGCTTAACGTCAGGCTTCAGGCTTTTTGTCCCCCACTCCTCCTCGTGTCTGTCTCTTGAGCACAAAGCACCTCTCTAAAACTGTCCACTGATTCCATGTTGCCTCTGCAGAGACGAGACGCCCCCCCGCCACCCTCCCCGGTTTGCCACGGAGACTGAAACGTTTCCCAAGCCGACATTCGACTTCAGAGGGTCCCAGAGCGAGATCTCCGTGTCCGGTTGCACTTTCCTTTCCGGCGTCCTCAGCACGTGTACGCCGGGGAAAGAGTGTGCAACTGGACACTCGACGGGACCCTGGACACGGCTGTATACAGACGGCCCTGCTTGTGGAATGCAGGAGAGAGAGAGAGTGAGAGAGCATGAGAGAGAGA
Source organism: Clarias batrachus (assembly GCA_003987875.1). NCBI lineage: Eukaryota > Metazoa > Chordata > Actinopteri > Siluriformes > Clariidae > Clarias > Clarias batrachus. The sequence goes on from QMIH01000302.1 coordinate 204,415, forward strand.
GAGAGAGAGAATAAATAAGAGAGAAAGAGAGTAGATGGACACGCTTAATGAAACTAAACTAAACTAGACTAAACTAGTCCGTTTATTAACAGGATAACTTTCCTCGTCCCGGTTTACACAAGCACAGCGAGAGGAATCAAGTTACTGACGAGGCATGTCCGAGTCCGCTACGATAGCCGTTATGACACAGGAAGGGAGGACACAGTCATGGAGTAAGGATATCCTTTTAATTAGGACAAACAAACAAACAAACAAACAAACAAACCAAAACAGGTCCATCAAATTCTTAGACGATAAGGAAGTTCAATTCGATCCTAAAACGTAATCCGAAATTGGTTATAAATGTACAAAAAATAATAAAAAAATTCTATGCTTGGGATAGTTTTGAAGAAAACCGTAAGAGCCAATAAGTTTTAAGAGTTCTTCTAATACCACCGTGATATTGTGATTACACACAGGTGATTGCCGGAAGTCGTACTTCCTTCCTCAGGGTGTGTCGGTGATCAGCTGCGTTCTGGTCGATGCTGACGCACGTGTTCTGACAACAGGTGGCGATATTGGGAGCTTTCTGTTTAGGAGGGGAACAAGTGATTGGACTCCTGGGACTGTGTCCTCCCCTTTTTTCTCTTTTCCAAACACAACCCGTCCTCTCAATTACCCCGATTCACTTTCGCAAACACTCTACACAATTGTAACTCCTGTCTTTACGTCGTTTGATTTGTACTTGTTTGTTCTGTCTACAATGTATTTGTTTTGAAATAAAAATAAATAAATAATAATAATAATAAATTCACAATAGGTGGCCATGTGACCTCTTGTAGCTCATTAGTACTGTATTCCTGGTAGACTCGATACATCACGCACAAAAACAGGCAGTGCTAGCAGGTTAGCTAGCGGGCGAACGGGAAGCAATGGCGAGCGGTGAAAACACGGACAACGTTACAGTGCTGTACATTTCATACGATTTACTTCTTAGTACGCCATCCCTTGCAGCTATCCGGAGGCAGACGACATGGACTAGGTGGCATGTCAGAGAGCTTCTTCTGCTGTTGTGCTTTATTGGTTGGACTTTCCGGGACGGGAACTGTGGAGCATGCGCAGAGCATTTACGCGGCGAGAGTTCGGTGTCCAATTAAGTTATACGAGCCGGCTGGTTACAGCGCGACTCCAAACTGCATTAACTGTATGCGCACGACGACGTCTTTGTCTTTCGACTGTTCCCTCTCAGGGGTTGCCACAGCGAATCATCGGCCTCCATCTAACCCTTCTCTCACACCAACTACCTTCACGTCCTCTCCTTCACTACGTTTATAAATCTCCTCTTTAGTCTTCCTTTGGCAGTTCTAACCGGAGCGTCCTTCTACCGATAAATTCACAATCTTTCCTCCGAGCATGTCCAAACCACCTCATATCTGGTCGCTCCAAAAACATCCAACACGAGTTATCTCCCTCTGATGGACTCATCCTTGATCCAATCCATTCATCGTTCCCAAAGGGAACCTCGATATCCTCAGCTCTGCCTCCTGTCTTTTCTTGAGTACCACTGTCGCTAGAACCGTAGATTCAGTCGGAATACTGTACATTTAAAATCTGGTCTCACTCAGACTTGCGCAATTAATCAAGCTAACACGATGTCATGTAAACGTACTGATTGAGCGGGAGCGGGACCGGGAGATGAAACATGTAGACATGAAATCTGCTTTAAATTCTGTCACTCACTCACCAGGTGTGAAACCTGGCATATGAAGAGACAGAGCGGTACAGAACTTTGGAGTGTGAGACTGTTTAGATGTCTTGTTAAAACACACACACCACCTGGCCCCCTCCTTAGGCTGTAACGGACAGCCGGGACATCTCTCTCTCTCTCGACAACACACTCAATGACAGGAAACACCTGGCACCTCACGCACTGTTACCCATACCACACCCACACGTCCACTAATCCACCAAACTCATTAACCAGTGTGTGTGTGTGTGGCAGAGAAAGAGTGCAGTGTTACAGTCAGCTGTGATATCAAGTCCATGTAAATTGAAGTGTGTCTCAATTCACATCATTGTGTTTTGTTTTGTTTTGTACTTTCTGTTTCAATTCTGATTTGCTGATGTTGAACATCCCGACTTCCGGTTGCGCGCCAGGACTTAAAGCCTGCAGGACAAAATTGGTGGAACATGTCGTTTCATCATAAATCATCATCTCGCTTAAAGAAAAAAAAAAGAAGAAAAAAAAGGTGATCTTAAGCAGCCTTTCTGATTCATTCTGTAAGAATGTAAAGAATCCAAGTCACGTCGCTCTATTCAAACAGTTCATTATGTTTTCCCACATGGATTGTTTTTGCTTTCTTTCTATATAAAATGAGCGATGCAGCAGCACTTTACAGGTAGTCCCAGACTTACGAACTTTCGTGCTATGAATTTCCGCAGATACGAACTCCAGTTCAATCCCGGAAGTAGCTCACGAGTATTGGGAGGAAATAAATAAATACATTTTTAAGAAAAGATACTGCAGTACAACAGACATCAATATTTACGATTATATACAATATTCCTTGTGTGCAAGTTAATATATAAAATGTCTGAAATCTGATATTTTGTTTTTTGCACGTGTGGGGAGGGTGCGGGAGAAATGAGTCGGTTACACTTGTTTCAATAAATCAGTCCGGGAGCACGATGGCCGAAATTCCTGTGAAGCTGTTCTGTTGGTGAATAATCCTAATTTCTGAAAATCCTCAACGAGACAGAGTTCACAGTCCAATTGGAAAACAGTGCTGAGATGAAATGGCGTCGGGGATTCCCCTCGCGATTTAAAGGCGCAAAAACGACACCGTTACATTTGAGTGAGATTCATTTGCGATTACACGATGGCAGTGTGGGGGGAAAAGGAGAGAGATTTGGTCAGCAGACATTTATTCACTTTGTCAGCTTTAAGGACAAATCGAACTCGTTCGTAAGTCATTTCTACACTCGGCTGAAACGGACCGTCGACTTGCAGGTTAATTCCTCTGCCGACGCCACATCATTCACCGTTGTGTAGATCGCGACTACCCGAGCTGCATTTGCATCAACAGATTTTCTACTTCGTTGTTGAACTTCTCATTAATGGAGACACTGAACCTGGCTGGAAAACACTGACCGACACAAGAGGCCTGCTGTCACTTTGACAGTACTCTGAAGGCATTCAGTTTAGACTTGCGCTGCTTTTACGGCAGAGTCAGAATACATGCAAGAGATCATGAAACACTGATCTAGGACTCGGTTTCGTTTATATGTGGGGAGATCAACCGATCACGTCGGTCTAGTAAGGGAGGCTTTAAAACCTCCGAGTCATATTGCCAGACTGAGAACAATTAAAATTGTGAAACGTATTCGGTGTTTTGTAAAAGTTGTTTTTTGTTTTTGTTTTTTTAAGTACAAAAGCTCTCAAAGGTTTACGTGCAGGTTTCCAGCACTGCCCAGTCATGTTCTTGTCAGTCTGTCAACCCTGGCTGTGACCTAATCCCAGATTTTATTCGAAAGTTGCCAGCGTAACTGCAATGAAGTGCTTGTTGCTTTGTCGGACGCTTGAGCAAAAGCAGATTCAAAAATGTCTGGAAATTGGTCTGGCCTCTTACATTACACTTCGCTTGATTCTGTTCTGTAGAATCTCACGTGCAGCAAAATACAACGTGAATACCATGGCGCTCGCGACAGACGGCACAGCGCAAAAGCGATTTATGTCTGGATAACTGAAAACTATCACTTTAACAGACTGACAAAACCAGCAAAGTTTAGCATCCTGCGAAGAGAGCTTTGCTTTTATAAATACCCTAAAAAAATATATTGAATATTATTGTTTAAAAAAAATTAAAAGGTGAGAAACTCCTTGCCAGCAAAGCAGAGTGGCTCCGCCCACATCACATGACAAAACCAGCTCAGATCACGTCCTCATGATCAGTTTTGGCATGACGCAATTTCTTCCCTTATTAAATTCCTTTGTAAAAGACTGAGAACCGCAACATCAGCGATGAGTAATGAACGGTCCGGTCTGCCCAGGCATCAGCACCGGATTCACTGAACACATCAGAAATATTGCAAACGTAAACATATCTATTGTGTTTCAAGGTGGAGCTCTTCTTTAACGTTACTATTAAATGGAGACGAGAGAAAAAAAAAATCGATTTAGGTGTTGCATCGTGGTTCATCTGTGTGGCAACGTGTGTATTACTTGTGACTTTATTAAATAAAATTTGAATTGATTTATTTGGATTTGAGGTAGAAACACTGCTGTTCCTGTATGATCCTACAGGTGGCGCTCAAAACGCTTGAATCACAGCTCTTTTTTTACAATTTTTGTTAGTTGACTGCAACAGCGTCATCACAAAAAATAGGGGGGGGAATCGATTCAGTTACGCATCATTACGATTCTTTTGTGGAGCAATTTATTTATTTATTTTTGAATTCATAAATTAATTTATAAAAATTTGCAGTTGAGGTGCTAAAATGTTGCAGCTTCTGTATAATCCTGCAGGCGACATGCTCTAGACAATTCCCGCAGCACGGCATCCTGTATAGTAAAAACTAATAAGTTTAAAATTGTAACAAAATCTAAAAAAAAAAAAAAAAGGAAAAAAAAATTTACCCAGCATGACAACGAGATATAAATTGAATCAGCAGGTAGGTGTCAGGTGGTATTTTATCAGGTGGTTAAAAGTGATTCCCATCACAAGTAATGACTAAGATTAGTCTCTTGATCAAAAGGGGGATTAAAATATTACTTCATCTTACTGATGGGGGGGAAAAAAAGAAAGAAAAAGAAAARAAAAAAAAAAAAAAAACTGACGAAGTATAAAGACAAAAATCAAGCAGAAAAAAAAAAAAGTGCATGAAACACTTCTGAAAAGTCACATAATCACCAAATTGCTTGTGGCAAGTAAACTAATGACATTTAAAGCACAGGGAGAAAAAAAAAAAGGATGTTCCTTTTGTCATTGTGTAGGCACCAGACAGCTGCTAATCATACGGAGAAATCAGTCAAGTGTAGGCTCATGGTTTTCTTTAATCCGTGGGCGAGACATGACGAACACTAAAGGTCAAAGGTCAGATGTAAGATTTGTAAAATTGCTCCACCAAACTGAAGGATAATAAAAGATAATGTATATAATGTATTTTATGTCTTTGTAATAATTGCGGAGGTTGTCTATGATTTTAATCTTGTGCGAATCGGCCACATCTGTAATTTGTAAAAATAAAAATTCCTCCGTTAATTACCTACCCTATTTTGCTGAACACCGAGGTCCTGTGATATCAGTCCCTTGCGAAATGTGATTTGGTTGAGTTGTATATAAATTTGTCGTAACAAAGTTTTTGTTTCCTGCGTGTCTTTTTATCCAACGTCCACAAAGAATGGAGGCTGGGTTGGAATGCTTTTTAAGTATTTTGGATGCCGGGGGATATCGCTACACTCCATACAACACAAAGTGTAGAAAGAGAAAGCTGAAAACCATGAGAAGAGCGAAAGATAAAAAGAATGATTAGAAAGCAATGGATGAGCTGTATATAGCAGGATGCAGTAAACATCTGCTGTTTATATTATACAGTTAGACCTGTAATGACATTTCCAAACAATAGTGCACAATTAAGCGAGGAGGTTCACGTCATAATTTGTGGTTAATGTGTTAAGAATAAATCGAGCATACAAATCAAGCTATTAGACTTGAACCCGGGAAAATATAAATGACAGAGCACAATGAATCTATATTCGTTTTCTTTTCTTAATCCATTTAACCGGACAACCATAAACTTTCTCTCTGCCTCACACACAGTCTGCATACGCACGCGCACATACAGCGTTATATCGCAACATACCGTTAAGAGACACACACTTCAGGATATATACTGGAGATAAGTATATATCGAGGAGATGTCAGTAAATTCAATTGAAATCGCAGGCTTTGCTTATCCCATGTGAATGCACCACACGAAACTCAGATGTGAGGGGCAATTCCTAAAAATCACAAGGTCCCCAGATAATACTTATTCCCTGCGAATAGTACATTAGTCTGTGTTATTTTACGTAGGACTCAAATGTCTAAAACTGATTCCCTTTACAACAAAAGTTCATACACGAGGACGATGTTCATTTCGGCGATTCGATCAAAATACCCCTCCCTTCCTTCTCGACATCAGTTTCTGATGAAAATTAGTCATGTCAGCTCTATCGTGGGGTTTTCCAACAACGGCCACAACAGACCCACCTGTCCGATGTCAGCATCACGAGGTAGGAGCTGTGGTTTATACGGTCAAGTGAATAATCCTCAGAGCAAACCACCTCCCTCAAAAAACAAACTCAATCTTCCGTGTAACTCTTGGGTGTACTGTTACAGGAAAATAAATCAATGTTGCACTAATACATGAATCAGATTTACTGCTACTACAAAAGATGATTTTTTTTTCCAATACAGGACAAACTAATGTGCTTTGTTTCTTGTACAGTACAGCAAATTGGCCGTAATTAAAAGCTTTAATTAATTAAAGAATACTAGGCTGTGTTTTTTTTTCAACCTTTTAACCACCGGAGCGTCCTCATCAGCTACGGAAAAACGAATGGACGTTCTTTATAACTTGTCATGATGCTGAAAGGGAGTAGGAAAGCATAATTAGATAAAAACGTGCTCCGCAGCAGAACATTTTAATCTGGTTATGAGATCCCTAATGATGCGAACTACAAAAGGCAAAAAAAAAAAAAGACTGAGGATGGAGAATCTCTGCTCTTACACACCACTTGATGCTCAGGAAGTTGTTGTTAAGGAGCTGATGGGAACAAATTGTACTTTCCTTTACCTGCCATCTCCGATACTCTTTAGTAAAGCTACTTCATGGCGCTCAGAAATGACTTGGGTTTGATTTGACGTACTTCCTTTTAAAACAGGAAGTTGGTGACGGCATTCTGAAGCTTTTTTTTTTTTTTAACAGATTTAAAAAGCAGCATGCGTTGTTCAGGATACACCACACCTCCATAATCCACACGTGACTATAGCTCAGTGAACTAAGAATTTCTCACCGCCACCTTCATGAGATCATTAGAGTTGTGCAATTAAATCGATCATGCAGCTTGACTCAATCTTTTCCTGGTTGATCTGAAACATTAAATTAACCTTCAAATCAAAATCGTTTTATATAACTTTCAAACGTTAATCGGAATTGACAAATTCTTTGAAAATATGACAACTTTTTTTGTATACCATACAAGCTGCTTGTGTTTTACTCAAATGCTTGCAAAATACTCTCGTCTTAAGTGATAATCTTATATTATTATGACCAGTTGGTCCACTACCACCACCTACAGGACTGGAGTATGGAGTGGAAGCTTTGTGCGAGACGTGACATAAAAAAAATAATTTAAAAAATTGAAAACGAGTAACACTTCATTTCAATGTTTATRAAATTTTTAGATTGTTTACGACTTTAAAACTTGTAATAAAATATAGCTGCTTGAGACAAATCAGACAAAAGAAGCTTTAGTGTTAACGAAACTAATCGAATCTTGTCATTTGTATCGAATCAACGGTAAATCTAATCTGAACTGAATCCCAGCTCTTTTCACAATTTTAGTTAACTGCGACAATGTAATCAGCGCAAAATAATTGTGTAGCAATTCATATTCATAAAATATTGCAGTTCCTCTATAATCCTGCAGGTGGCATGCGCCTGACTATTCACGCAGCACAGCATACTGTGTAGTAGAAACTAGTTGTGCGTTTCATTTCTTAAAAATTGTAACAAAAATCACAAGAAAATTCATATATAGTTCAACAGATTAAATCGGCAGCCAGCTATGATGATATTTTTTCAGGTGGTCAAAAGTGATTCCCACCCCAAGTAATGACTCAGATTTGTCTCATAATTAAAAGGGGGGATTAAAATATTACTTTATCTTACTGATGAAAAAACCCTGACGATGTATAAAGATAAATCAAGCGGCTGAATAAAAAAAAAAAAAGAAAGAAGTAAATTACGTGCATGAAACGCTTCTGAAGTCACATCAACTTTGGAAACCGGGGGGATGGGATACTGTAGAGCAAGATCCACCTCTAGGGGTGGGACTTATTGTTAAAAGCGCTTTTAATTGGACTAATTTTTCCCTGGAAATTTTTTTACAGATCTATAAGCAAACAGTGTTCGAAAAAAGGTAGCTGGTGAAGAAGAAAAAAAAGCACAAGCTACTGTAGAGCAAGAACCACCTCTAAGGGGTGGGAATCAGAAATTGGACAAAACTGTTTCTCAAAAAATTGACAGAAAAAAAAAATCGAATAGTGTTCAGAAAGAAGTAGTCGGGAAAAAAATGCAAGCTACTGTGGAGCAAGGACCGCCTCTAGGGGAGGAGTTTATACTTAAAGTACATTAATTGGATAAGAAAACTAGTACAGAATGAGTAATAAAAAAATAGCTTATACTTTTAACAGATGTGGTGGAGTATAAAAAATTACCAAATTGATTTCTTTATTTCTAAATATATTTATTCAGAAATACTGAATAAATACAAAGACAGATCTGCATGATTTTTATTTGTCTATTATTTTTTATTCTAGTGGTACTTCAAGTAGTCGATCCAACAATGCTCCAAAAAAAAAAAAAAAACACTTTAAAGCGTAAATATAGATGGTAAATATTGCACCATGATGTCGATAAGTGGAATAGTTTATATCAGAGTGTACAACTTGAAGAATGAGACATTTAGACAGACACTGGAGACATTTAATGTTACCTGGAGTTCCGATTTCCATTCATGAGGCTCTCTGTCCGGTTCCTTCCCCGGCTCGCAAGAAGAAAAAGTAGTCCGGCTTTCAGAGAGAGAGAGAGAGGGGGAGAAAAATCCGAGGAAAATCCCAGGTAACAGCCCAAGCGTGCTGGAGATTCTGAGGTGAGAAATGGCGTTACTCGCGGCGGGGGCAGAGGGGCCGCCCCGGGCTTCAGGGGCTCTTCCGTCTCCCCGCGACTCAACCCCGGACTCGCTCCTCACCCGCTCGCAATTGACAGACGCACCGGAGCTTGTTCTCTTGTCCAGGAGCGTCCAGAAATTCTCCTCAGCTGACTATTAGAGCAAAAACATTTTTATTTCTTCCCCCGTGACAAGAATGACTCGCGCCTGCGCTCGCGAAGTAGCTAAAAGTTTAGCTAGCTGGTTGCCATGCTAACTTAGCTACTAGCTCGTTTGCTCGCTTAGCCGAAATTCCCATCTTCAACCAACCAAGAACGTCTCAGGTTAAATGTTTCTCCGACGCCTTTATATTATCGTTCTTAAGCGTTGTCAAAACGAGACGAGCCGTTTTTCTAGTTTTTGTCGCTTTTTTCTGTCCCAGCCCGGTTGGTTGCTTCTTACTTGCTCTCTCGCCTCCTCACAGCGCTCTGACTGGCTAAATATGGTGAGAGCGTTAATCTACGACGACCGACGCAGCAACGTTTGACAGCTGAGCGCTGATTGGTCGACAACCCAACGTTCACGCGCGAGAGCCTCTAAAACCCGTGTGCCCATTGGCCCGTCCTTTAGTGACGACGTAGGAACCCTTGAGAGGACCGCGTTGATTGGACGACCGGAAACGAGGAGCAAAATGAAGAGAACATGACGTCAGAGGAATTAAACTTTTATCCCCCTTCAGATTTTTTACTAAGCAATTTAATCGTTGCGTTTGATTTTTGAGTTCTTTTTTTCGTCATACACGGTTTCATATATATATATATATATATATATATTTATATTAATGCTTCAAGAAAGTCTCATTGTCTTTCACGTTCACTACACTCTTCCAGAATAGTGAAATCATATTCCCCTTACACAACAGTGGCCAAAAGTTTTGAGAATGACACAAATTATACATTTTTGCTTCAGTCTTTTGTCAGGCTTGGACATTTGTCAGAAATTGTARGATTTTGTTTGTCTAATGGTCTCTTTAGAATTTACCGCAAGTTCTTCACAGAATTAAAGTCTGGGGAGTTTCTTGGCCATGGACGCAAATTTTGATGTTTTGCTCCCTGAGCCACTTAGTTATCACTTTTGCCTTATGGCGAGATGCCCCATCATGCTGGAAAAGGCATTGTTCATCACCAAACTGTTCTTATATGTTTGAGAGAAGTATGTGTGGTGTTTTTCAATTCAATTCAATTTTACTTCTATAGCGCTTTTAACAATGGTCATTGTCTCAAAACAGCTTCACAGAAATGAAAAGAAAATGAAAAGAAGACTTATGGAAATGTATATATGTGTAAGAAAAATGTGTCTAGACCACATGTTTTTTTGTTCTATTCTTTATTCATGGCTGTGTTCTTAGGCAAAATTGTGAGAGAGAAGCACTCCCTTGGCTGAGAAGCAATCCCACACATGAATGGTCCCAGTTATTTCCCTGTTTCTCTCCACTGAGCTACACATGGCGCAACTGCACTCTCAGCGTACCAGGTCATGGCGGGGGAAGCTCAGTGGGCAATGGACTACTGATCTGAAAGTCCAAGTTTCAAACCCCAGCACCAAGCACCCACAAAAGGAGGTTGCCAAATTCCTGTAATATAATATAATATAATATAATATAATATAATATATAACGTAAGATCCTCTGTCCTCTGGTCCTGTCCGATTCATCCTGGTGCCCTGCTTCTGGTTGCAGTTCCCATCGCATGGAGGCACCATGTGGTCTGCTTGGCATGCCTGTAGTGGCTGGGGACAGTTCCACTTGACCATGAAGAAGGTCCTGGACTCGGCTGATGTAGACAGCTGTTCTCTAAGGACTTGTGACTGCTGTCGCTCAATAGTTCAGGACTCGAATTTCCTACAGTTTTTTCTACCCAAGCCTCGAATAACGAACTGAACTCCATATTAACTTAAACACATCATCTGTTATATTGATCTCCCAGCCTTCTAACACACAGTATGCCTGAGAAAGTATTCCTGCTATCCATTATCACTCCAACTGAGTATAGATTCCCTCTGGAGTCTAGTTCCTCCCTATTGTCATCTCAGGGAGTTTTTTCTCACACATTTCATACTCATTTCCCTAATTTTTTTGATTCTGTCAAACTGCTTTGTGAAAATAATCATTGTTAAATCTCCAAACAAATAAAATTTAATTGAATATTCATCACACCACTTGCATTGTACTATGATCATATCAATTTCCTTCTCCTTCTCCTGATGAGGTCATGGTGGCAGTAAGCTGAGGAGGTCTTCCTCTGAGATCCCCAAGCCAACCAGTGAGATGCCATCTCCCCAACAGGTTCTGGGTGTCCCCTGGGATCTCCATCCAGTGGGCCATACCTGATACCCATATCAACTGGCTCCTGTTTGTCTGGGAGATCTCGGAGACCTTTCCAGACTGTCAATCTGAGAATGTCCATTCAGGACAGATTTCAGATACACCTGGAGGAACTGGAACTGAGACGTTCCCAAACTGACTGTAAACGTCCCAAATATGTGGACATCGGACCAATCAAGGTGTGCTTTTACAACCTCCAGTTCCTTAATTCCCCCTCACCCCAAATTAAGCAATATCACACAAGAGGCAGTGTTATCCTGCCGGATACATGTATGACGACTTAGTCACACACGTTAGATTACTCGTTACATCAAAAAAATAATCTAAGTTCCAGCTTTTCATACTGGAAATGCTCCTGGTTTTGTACATGTTTTGGCACAGTTGCTCTCTCCTCAGTACTGCGGATCTTATAGACCTACTTTCACCCATGCTGCGAACGACATTTAGTGTAATTAACGATTGTAGAACACGTGAGCCACAGAAATACCTATATTTAACGTCCCAGTGCCTCATTGAATGTCTCTCGGCCAATCAGATTTCTCAGTCAGAACTGTTGTATAATAACATACATTACCATAAATTAGTTTATAACCTCTTCAGCAGGTCCTGCGTCTACCCCGGATCTCTTAACGGTCACACCAGTATGTATTGACGTTAGGTGCTCCAACTATCTAAACATACCTCATTTGTCTGAGACTTTTAGCCACACTGACTTACAATAGAGACGCCACATTTAAAACAATTTTCTGTCCAACTAGTCCGATGCCTTAACCACTGCACCAGTCTCCTATTTCGCAACCATACTAAACCTTTTGAAATCAGTCCTGCAGATTTCAGCTCTTCCTGGGAGATCTCCAGATGTTCCTGAGGCAAGTATTGAAATATAACCTCTACAGCAGCTCCTGGGTCTGGCTGAACCAGTTCTACTGCGAGTCAAAGCAGGGACACACTGCTTTGTCTGATATTTTGCATAAAGTACCAACAGGAGCTTGGTGAAATCATGCTTCAACTATCGACATCCGTTTGATGTTAAAGGGATCGATGCGCCATGTTTCTTACCTGTAAAAAAAATAATAATTCGTTCTCCTTTATAAAACAAAGCTACGTGTCTCCTGTATATATTAATATATTAATGGACCCTCTTAATATGCAATACTTTATCTCTATGTACATTATACAAATAATCAGCCACTGTTGTTACATATTACTTTTCACTTTTCCACTTCACACTATATATAGTTGTTCATACAAAATGTTTTCTTTTCCTGAAGTGTGTGTGTGTAATATAATATATATAATATATACACATATATACATACATACATACATATACACACAAACAAAATTTGAACTGTTGTATATGCATTTCTGGTAGATGCTAAACTGCATTACATTGCTGAGTATCTGGACTATGCAAAAAAAATAAGTCTATACAGACATCCATCTCTCCCTGTTTCAACCACAATTCTCAATAGTAATGTAATCCAAGTTCTTTGCCCCCATATTCACGACAAGAGTATTTATTTCATTTAATAAAAAACAACTTTTATTTCCCTTTTTAAAAAATACCCCCCCCCCAACACTATTACATACAGAGCCAAAATAATTTTTGTTCACTTTGTGTACTTCCGAATCAGCCTGTTGGGAAGTGCTAAGATAAGGGCCGTTCTTTTGCAGTGGCATTGTATTGCTTTTACAGTGAGGCTGAGTCAAGTTAAATCTCCAGTTCCTTCTCTTTGGGTCTAAGGGGCTTTTCTTTTCTTTTTTTTTCTTTTTTCTCTAAAACCCCCAAATCGAGGCTCCTTTGATTTGTAAGTTAAAGTACTGCATCATGATATAAAAACCGCTGGATCAGATCGGATCGGATCAGAGCTCTTACGATTCTACAGACTCAACCGTCAGAGGTCATTTCATGTTATAAATACATTTCGACTTGATGTTGGCTGAAACATAATACTCGTTTTAAAAAGTAAACCTATTCGACTGTTACATACCATGATCACTTTGAGATTTCAACGGACCGTACGCGTGTGACGTTACATTTTGTCACCGAGGTGCTTTTGAGGCTAAAACAAGTGAAAGTGAAGACACCCACCTTTTACAGTGACCCCTCGGTGGGAACCACGGGGGCAACAAGTGCAGTTACAATTCATAAGAACGATTTACGGCATAGAAATGTAAGGAGTGTAGGTGCTGAGGATCCGGTCACATTTTAAACATGCAATAGGCTAAACCACAATGACATGGATGTGTAAAAAAAATTTTAAAAAAACTTTAAAAAAGAACAAAAGACGTGAAACAATTTCATCAATTCCTGTGTACATGGTACACATCTGACAGAAATCCAGGCAGATATATAGGTATATATACGTGTGTGTGTGGGTACCATGGCTGCTACGTGGGAGGATGTGACTTGGGCTTTGTAATTATAAGGCTGTGTGTGCACGCTTGAGTGTGCGCATGTGTGTGTGAGGGATGTCAGGTGGTTTGTACACGACCTGACCCGATGACAGAGCTTTCACATTACAACGTAGGAGAAAAAGGTGGGTACCAACATAGTGGGTAAAAAAAAAGAAAGAAAGAAAGATAAACTATAACCCCCCCCAGGGTAAAAAAAAAAAAAAGTAAGAAGTAAAGAAAATGTTCCTGTGTCCTTTGAGTTATTGTGAGAAATAAAAGAAGGTGGGTAGGGGAAGTGTGTCACGTCCTTCTCGGAGTGCGGAATGTGCAGCGTGAGCACGGCGCGCTCACGACGGTTGTGGAAAAAAAAAAGAAGAAAAAAAAAAGACTTTTGTATTGCTTTGTGAACAGACCAGTTTAGAAATGCTGGAAGGCTCTCGTGGAATAGGAAGGAAAGATTTGTGTGTGATCTCTCGCGTCGCTGTTATTTATCTACAGGCTGCCAGAATGCTGCGCGGTCAGTTTCCTCCTGAACAGACGGTCTGTCTGAAACAGATGCACGTTTCCAAGAGATAAGTGCCTCTCCGAATGGTTCGGCATCGCGTTTGGCTGGTTCGGAATGCTGGTTTCTGTGTTGCGCACGTTGAAGTAACTTATCTTAAACGGATGGAAATCCATAGAGGCCATGTGCAGGATTTTTGTGCTCCCCCCCCCCACAAAGATTTCAATTTGGAAAGAAGTTTGATTGTTTAAGAAACTTTTTTTTTTCTTGAGTAACTTAATCCTTTACCCGAGTTCAAACGTGAGGAATGTTGGGTGTGAGGCAGGAATACATCCTCCGAGTGTTACGCCTAACCTTGACAAACTAAGTGACAAAACAAAGTACCCAATTAAGCTATCGGCATGTTTTTTTTTAGAAGGTTTGGATGAAACCCAAAGAACCAGATAGAAACCTATATGGTTTCCCCATTGTTTTCCTCAATTTTCCCCTAAAGATCAAATCAGCAAAGGCATGTTTAGAAGCTTGCTTCTTTAGTTTTGCCACGGGACCTACAAAAGTTATCGCTTCTAACCCATAACGCCATCTTTAAACCTTTCAACTCTTATGAAGACTTGTTCATTTTTTACAGCTCTTCCGATCGTGTCCTCGACATGCAGTTAAGGCGATTAGCTTTCCTTATTTCTTAGCTACCTTAGCCTCGGAGCATCAGAGCAAATCTAAAGAAACAAACTTCAGACGTTGACATTTTTGCTGAATTGACTGCATTCGGGCTTTAAAGGAAAAATCTGGTATTTTGGTTCAATTTCATTTTCAAAGTCTACAGCTACCACAACCTCGCCTTGGCATCTACGTGGCGAGTTGTGGAGCTTAAGCTGCCTGTATGATCAAGAAAATGTAATTTAATAAAAAATAAAACATTWAAAAAATCCCACAACTTTTGACCCCTTTGGACTTCCATATACAAGCACTCTATCTACTTTTATGCTAGTGCTGCCTCTCTGACTACGCAGGCATTTCTAAGTTACGATCGGCTACACTCGAGAGCGCCGGGCACGAGGGCGCGTCCCCCCGGCGTTCACGGCGCGCTACGGTCCGGAGCACAGACACGGACGAAGACGTGACCGCCTAGCTCGCGGTGTCTAAAAGCTAACTCTAAGTGCTAAAATCTTTCATTCAAGGCTGTTCAAAAATAATAATAATAACAATAAAAAAAGAATAATAATAATAACAACAACAACAAAAAAAGCGTCCGTAGAGCAAAAATTAAAACAACATAAAAAAATAATAAGGTGTCGACGCTTTCCTCTGCCTGATACTGGTGCGAGACAATGCGTCGTACTGGCAGTCAAAATCTCCGGGTGAGTTGTGCCTTTGCTCCTCCTCCGTATTGCATACGAAACATACATACGCGGTATGAAGGTAGTAAACAACCATACACTTAAAAAAAAAAATTTAAGAAAAGAACAAGACGACGACAACAACAACCAAAAAAAAAAAGTACAAGGTAAACGAGGCTCAGTCCTGCCGGATGAGGACACGACGCTGTGTTGAGGTGCGTGGGATTTGTAGTGTGTATTGGCTCAAGCACAGGGAGATGGCCCGGGCTTCCCGAGGTCCCCCCCGTCAACGCCTTCGCGAAGTACGATCGAGAGGTCGCCCTCAGGCGAAATACATGGTCCTCAGGGTGTCGTGGTGAATCTGCACGGCTTTGGCCAGAGCCTGAGGGTCCCGGCCGTTGCTCTGACCCGAGACGTGGCTTCCCTCGCCGCTGCGGAGAAAGAGAGGCGAGAAAACGCGTTAGCGAGCGGGGAAAACACATCGTACTGACATGTGGTGAAACAGCAGCTGAGCAGTTCACAATTTAATATTAAAAAATTTAACCAGACACTCTTTTCCTGAGGTAAGAACTACAGAGGAACTCAAACGAGACAAGCAGAAAATAATCTCAAACAGATGGAATACAACAACACACCCAGAAGGAAACCGGCTCACTGAAACGTGTTCGTCGTGGATTCGGATTCCTGCTCTTCAGAGACAGACACGCAACCTGATATGTTCTTCCGTTTTCTTTTCTTTTTTTTTTTAACGCCATGCCAACTTSTAATAGCTGGATTCAGGGCGAGATTCAGTTTTTGTTATTTGATATTAAAACCAGATAAGATMATTTTTTTCCTAAGAACTTTCAATTTGGATTTACTCGTTTTAAAACAAGTTCCCCACAGAAGTAAAAGTATGAGGTGTTCTTCTGCCTCAAATTTGGAAGAAAAAGCAAGAACTCCCAGACACGAGGGTCATTACAGTAGAAAATACATTTGTAAAAAATAAGGACTGACGCTACCCAACTGTGTTAAAAGTATATCCGTTATGACAAATTAATAAAAGTGTAAGAGTGATTACACGAAGCAGACATGGACAACTTTACAGAACTGTACATTTCATACAGGCTTTACAGTTTACTTTTTGTTCGAATGAGATGCACGCTATCCTTTGTAATTATGATGTTATCTAAGGAACACGACATCGCCGCGTTGTTAGAGGCTTCTTCCCCTGTTACGCTTTTTGTCCGATTTATGACACAAAGTCCGGAAACTGTGGAGCCTGTGCAGAGCATCTACATCGATTTCCATATTATTTCTGTGTCTGATCGAGGTATACGTGCCGGAGTATTTGCTAATCTGTGTTTGCCAATCCAACTTTAAGTTGTAACATTYATTCATTTATTCAGCTTCTATTCCACTCATCCTGTTACAGGATCACGGGACGCCTGGAGAGCCAATCTCTCACAGTGTACACTAGTGATGGAAAGTTTGAATCATTTTAGTGACTCGGTTCTTTGAATCAAAATGAATGAATCTTTTTTTGAGTCATTTAGTTCATTTCATTCTTTTGATCAGAAATAAAATAAAAATGTTACATTTTCAATAAACAGACCCCCAACAGGTCTACCTGTACATACACAAATTCTGGATATTAGTGCCAGTAATGAAAACATTACTGTACAATGCAGCTGATGAGATATTATTTATTATATAAACAGAATATGAAAAGAACGAACGACTCTGAAGAACCGTTCAAATCGTTCTTTTGTCACGTGACTCCCATAGACGCTATGCAGTGCAAAAGATTCAAAAGAACGAACGACTCGGACTAGAAGATATGAGAGGTGAGCTGTTCATTCTGTTTATATAATAAATAATTTACGGAGGTTTTGCGATGATTTGTGCATGAGCGCTCAGTAGAAAATGAACGAATCACTCTCCGAGACTACTCGAGTCACGTTAAAGATCCGTTCAAAAAGAACGAATCGTTCATGAACGACCCATGACTAGTGTACACACACTCATATGACGATTTGGATTGAGGGAGGAAACCCACCAGGCACACAAACCCGAGGTGGAAATCGAACCCTCTGCCTTTATTCAGACTCACACCGTTAGTCTAAACATCTTGTCTCCTGAGCGATAAACGTGTCTACTCGAGACTCACCTATCGTGCTCTTTGTCTACAAGGTGGTAGCGTGCGCGGAAGGCCACGAGCCGGGCGTAGTAGGCGGGCGCCGGGATGGAGACGGAGCGCGTGCAGCGCACGTACGTATGGCACAGCTGGTAGGTGAGAATCTGGAGCTCGTCGGCTGTGAAGCGGTTGTCGTCCCACAGCACGTAGTAATGCGACGGTCGGCTGGTGCCCTGAAACACGACCGACAAAATCTTCAGAAAGCGTAAAAGCGCTACGATGTTTTCTTACATATCTTAGCGTTTTCGGCGCCGTTTGTAAGTTTGATCACCTGAATCCCTGCATGACTGCACAGGTAGAAATCAAACTCGAAGGGATGCGTGATGCTGGTGTCGACTGTTGTTCCTGCTGGAATGTTGCCACTTTTTCCAATCTGGTGGAATAACAAGAAAAAAAAATGAAGCTGAAAAGCAAGCCAGGCACGTCCGTGTTTAGTTTTGTTCATTTTTTGTTCATTTGTTGAGCATGACCGTTTTTTTGTTTGCGCTCCTGACACTGACTCATTTGGGAAAGAAAAGAAAAAAAAAAAGAAAAGAAAAACCCACCCTCTCCGACTTGTCGGCGCAGAACAGCCGGGTGTGGTGCCGCTTCTGCACCACGATGTAGGTGATCCCGGGCTGGTAATCCTTCTCCAGCTTGATACAGGCGTCCCGGATGGCCAGCAGCTCGTAGTGCAGGATCTGCAGGGACATAGATCGGGCATGAGTCACCTTCAGGCCTCGTCATCTCCATGATCTCATTCGCTCGGCGCTTCTCTGCGCTGTTCCCGAAAGTGACCGGTTCTGCTCATCTCACGTCCCGGCGAAACCAAATTTTTATTAAATACCTCGCCATGATGAAGTGTTGTTGTTAAATAACAACTCCGTCCCTCACCCTTTCCAGTAAAACAATGAATATCGAGTGTCCTTTAATTAGTGCCGTTACGGTACAGGTGTCCCACTTCACTTGTGACAGACGAGAAAAATAAAAACAACACTTTAACAAAGAACAATATGTAGTACTTTTTGAACTGCTTATGTTTAGTTTTAACATTGTGGGACTTCCATGAAAGATGTCAGTTACAGCAGCTATAAACATTCCGTTTGTCTTTCTTTGTCTCTCGGCATGCCGTGATACCGTGTAGAAAACGCAAAAATGTCCTGAAGACTGCACTAGTAGACTTACTGGCTTTTACAAGCCCCTGGTGCTGGAGGCTCTTGTCATAAATGTTAAACAAATGTCAGTCAACAATTTCATGCTTTCCGTCTATTATGTGAATCATCCGCTATACGAGCCTCTGTGAATGGGCTGTTACTATGGAAACAAGAACAGCAGAATTTTTGTTTTATGTTAAAAAAAAGAAAARAAAAAAAAGAAAAAAAAATGCATTTCTGGCCAATCAGAATAAAGAATTAAAGACTGCTGGTGTATACAACGGAACTTTATAATAGGTGGGGCGTTCAAGTCAAACAGGGACTTCTGATCCACTTATATCTCACTAGTGCTTGGATACCATCAATGCAGAACGTTTTCGTTCACGATGGCTTCCCAGGAACTCCTTTAATGAATTTTCCAAACATGTGCTTGGACTGTATGGGTGCAAGTGTATGTGGCGATAACTCCCAGCTGAGCTCCTGTAAAGTGGTATTGGTGAATGATTGTSTCAAGTCCCAGTTTGACTCGAACGCACTATGTACAATAATGATACTGCTGGAGCTTTAGACCCTGACAGCTCCAATAAAAAAAATTGTGATAAAAAAAAAAGTGATCAGATGGGAAAAAATAATTGGGTGCATCTTCTTTAAAAAAAAACAAAAAACAAAAAGATAATAAAAAACTCTAATTGCAGTCGTGTTCTGTTACTGTAATTGCTCCGAACTTCAACAAGAACCTGTTAACACTCAGACGAAAGGAAGAAAAAGTCCCCGTTTATTCAGATCAATCGATGAACTCGGATGGATGTGGATAAGAGCAGAGGAGTGTATCAGTAAGTACAGCTTGCAGAGTCTCACTGGAATCGACAAACACGTCTTTATATCTGGAACAAGTCAGTGTGTTGTGTAACTCAATCAATCAGTGTGACGTAGTGCGATGTACTGTACACAGCTCGTTATCAAAGCGCTACACAAACCGGCACCCGATTCCTCGCAGCAGGACCTTGGTAATACCGATGCGGAAACTGCGCTATATAACAGCARACCTGACGTTCTGTCAAACCCCGAATCAGATCTGAGAACAAGTGGTGTGTGGGAATAAAACTTTGTGCTGTCGTGGGAATAGAAACTTATTGAGCCAGAGAGACGACCAGCTAAAACAGCTGGGTGCTGCTGGCGCTATTTATAGCAGAACCCCCGCTGTAATAACACACAGACATCGAGTGTAGTGTAAATAACACAGCCAGGACTTTACACCTGGTCGCCCTTAACGTAACGCTGTACACGGCGTCAGATGGCATTTACAAAGTGGGAGCTTTGTCATGGTTTAATGTTCCAGAATAAGTTCTTGTATTAATTGAGATATTTGAATAATAAAAAGAAATATTGAGTGCACACGTTAAGCGATTTATTTATACACAACAACCACTATGAGCCGACGGCTTAACCAATATTTGTGAATTTTAAACTCTTTTTATTTGTGATATTGAACAGATTTTTTTAAAAATTATGTTTTTTTTATTATTAAAACCCCACATAATTTTTATCTTGTTAATGTTAATATGTTTTCTTTTTACACTGACTACCGTAATAAAGATTTTCTTCTTATAGAACGACTCAAACTAGAAAAAAAAAACTAAAAACAAAGTCAAATAAAAACCAAACAAAAACAACAAACCAAACCAAAAAAAAAAAAAAAAAAAAAAA
>QMIH01000302.1:232544-253863 GCA_003987875.1 Clarias batrachus
ACACACACACACACACACATACACACACATACACACACACACATCCCATAGAGTGATATATTGTGCAATAAAAGACTACATACTCATGCTTTAATTTAATTAAAATTTAATTTGATATCGTTTCACTCTAATGCAACATGTCATCCAAAAAATAAATAAATAAACTTTACATATGTAAATATGTATTAAAAGCAAAGACCAGCTGGTGCAGTAAATCCATTAAACCACAAAGTTAATGTAAAAAAAAAACAAACAAATAAATAGAAATGTTTGTAATGTAATTCAATCAGACATAATATACAGCCGCTTGCTTTAGGGCATTAAATTTGATCTAACGTTTTATTGATTTTTTTTTTTTTTTGTTATTTTTTTTAATCCTTATGATTCACCTAATGATTCCCGACCACCGTTACCACGGAGACGATGCCTGACTGGTGAACTTTCGAGTGTGTGAGCTGTTACTCACCCTTGATCTCCTTGGTGAAGCGGACCCTTTGGGAGTCGGTTAAGGTCTTGGGCTGCTCGTCGATGTTGCGGATGTCCAGGACCTCGCACATGAACTCGATTACGGGCTGGGCTTTGTAGAACGCCGTGGCTGACACTGGAGATAGATAAATAAATAAATAACTTTTAAAAAATGTACTATATATAAAAATAATAATAAAAATAATAATAAAAATAATAATAATAATAATAATAATACGCTTGAGATGATTGAGTAATGTCATGTCATTGTTGATGATTATATCAAGGTACTGTGTCTAAAGAAATTATATTTATTATATAAATTATATTAGATTTCTTTGATGTGCAGTTTTTCTTTCTTTTTATAAAGAGGCACAATAAATATTAAAAAATCCACTCTTTGTCCTTTAATCGTGTTCAGACTTCATATTCTACCTACGATACCAAGATTAAACTATTTACAGAGCATTATTAAGCTCTCTGGACCAGACAATGCGTTTGTATGTCATATTGATGCGATGCCTTCTAAGGCTACGTTCACATTACTGGCCCAAAGTGACTCAAATCTGTGACTTTCTTTTTTAAAGGGCTGTCAGAATGCACAAATCTGATGTTTTCCAGATTGGATTATTCATGCAAGTTTTCAAGTCAGCTTTTAGCCTCGCTAGCAACAGCTGATAAAACAGTTAAAAGCGAGGCGTCTGGCTTTCTTCCTTCTTCTGGACCTCAACAAATACAGCCCCCTAACTTCTTTCTGTCCTCCAGAGCAAAAACCCTGAAAATGTTTTTGCTAAAAATCACATCCACATGTTGGAGATGAATGAGACATGCTTTAACCTGGACGGTGCATCGATGATGTCCACGTTAGAGTCGGATATGAATTACTCGTTATTATGAACGTGAACCGGAAACCCGATTTGAACGGAGAAAATAAATAAATAAATATTTAGAGAGAAAAAATAATAATCGATGCCCAAAATGCCTATTACCGTCAATGTTAAGCATCATCTTCCACATAGCCGGCCGCACGGATTGATGGAAACCGAACCAGACCTCTCTTCCTCCTCCCAGAGGATGGTAGTAGCCTTCGGGGGGAGAGAAGAAAGATCGGCCCACTGGAGTATACCTGAAGAGGCGTCACAGAGAAGTACTGGGTTAATATGGGACATAAACTGTGTATTGTGTATGAATATATACAACAACAAAAAATCATCATATGCGTCATCCGACTCAGCACGTTCTGCTCTTATCTCACGTACCTCATAGACGCCAAGTGTCTCATGGCGACGTCTAAAGCCTGGACCGAATCCAGCGGGACCTGGAGCCGCCCGCTCACCAGCGTCTCCTGCAGCAGCCGCCACGACACTTTCGCCAGCCAGCGGATGGACACCTTAAAGATCCGGTCCTTCCCCTCACCCGGGATGGTCACCTCGAAATCCACCTGCGATACGACCGAAAGCACAGGGTCGGAAAATGTCGTGAAAAAAAATAAATAAAAAAAGCCTATGTTGAGAGGAAAAACCTGTCGGCCTGTGACTGACCTTCTCGCTCCCTATGGGGAGAGCCAGGACCGTGTAGATGTTCTTCTTCCCGTCGTATACCGGTTTGCGGTCACCGAAGAGCTGCGGTTTGAAATGCTGGACCATGTACTCCACGACTTCCCTGCGGCACACGGGAGAGGAGAGGCGTATTAGTGCGACGTAGAAGCAAGCGTTCACTCTATGAGGTATTAGGACATGTTCATGAGGGACTGCGGTGGTACCTGTTGACCCGACGGGGACACTTATCAGGTTTGATGTCCACCTCGTAGTGATAGACGTCCATCTTGGGGATCTCCACTTCAAAGTAGTTGGCCAGCAGCTTGATGGGCTTCCCGACGGTGCCCATGCCCGGCCTCCGGGGAGCCTGGAAGACCTGCTGCAGGGGCGGGGGGTACGGCCCCATGGGCACTAAAGGACGAAGAGTTTAAAAACAAACGTAATTAACATTGATCATGCGGGTCATGAGATGCCGAGTATTGCCATCACCGTGTTTATGTTCAATATTCGTTACACAATACACCACAGCACCGGAGGTAATAAAAAAACGTTTTTGCACCCACAAAGCTATCGGATGTCAAAAAGTTTATCGTAACACTCCAAAAAGTTACACTAATCAAATAATAAATACATATATGGTTGTGTGTGAGACACACTCCTGCAGAATGCTTGTCCTATTTGACCTGCATGAAAAAAAAAAGAGAGAAAAAATCCTGAACATTTTCTACTGAGGCCGGCTTGGCTGTGGTCTGAAACATGGGTTACAATCGACTCCAGTGTGCTTGTGCTTGATTTAAGTCAAACTGGCCTTTAATACGCTTCATGAGCGAGTTGTAACCAGAAATGGATTTCATTGCGACGGATGGATTTTCATCTGCAAAATACATTTACGCCGTTTGAAATGATTGAAATTTGTTATCAAAAAGCGGAGGTTACACATTTCTTTATATAATCCCCGTCTACTTTCCTAACAAAGCAGGAGGAACGAAAAACTTTAAAAAGTCATTTAATCTAATTTCTTGAGTGTCTCTCATCTCATCATTCTAATAATTACTTATAACACCTCATCGGATGTCAATATCACGGAGAGAGTGACGAGGGTTGAGAGGAGACGGTATCATCCCTAGGGATGAGATCACACACACAGCGTGAGAGTATCGGTAATGATGAGATCATTGTTACGGCACACTGAAGAGCAGAGGGTAACGAGAAAGAAGCGTAGATAAAGAGCAAAGGCGGCGATGCAGAGAGGAGGGGAGAGGATGATACGGGGTAACGTGAGGGACGGGCTTAAACGTCCGACTTTGTGGACAAGAGGGGACAAAAGACAGAAAGGAGAACAAAGACATGACGGATGGTCGGGGGGTAGGAAGAGGTCAGGGGAAGCATGAGAGGAAGGAAGAGCGAAAGCGGTTAAAGTTGATGTTTTAATAATCCGAGAGAGAAAGCGTTTTGATGTTTTTGGAGACGGTCGAGTCAAACCGATTTGTTCCGGATAAACAAAAACAGTCTTAACAAAACAGATGTGGGCAAAGTACACAGATTGGGTAAAAGTAGAGAAATCTCATAACTTAAATGAAAGTACAAGTCCTCTATTTACCTGTATACTTGTGTAAAAGTTACAAAAGTACAAAGCTAGTATTAGTAGCATTTTTATTGAAAAAAGGCTACCAATACTCTCTCTCTGTCTCTCTCTCTTCCTGATTGTGATCACGGCGTTTCCTTCCCTGACTGCATCCAGCAACGCTTCTGATTTCAAACACCTGTTCCGTCATTCGGTGTGTCTCGATGGAAAAGCACGTCATGCAATTACACAAGTCAGCAGATGGCTGCTAAGTCCTGCATCAAAAGTGAAGTAGTGAAGTAAAAAGTACAAATATTTGCTGTATTTTTACGCAGAGTAAAAGTTAAAGGCATCCTCTAAGAAAACGACTCAAGGTGAAGTATAGATACATGAACATGAATATGTCCATAAACAGACACATGTAATATCTTCATAAAATACAGTGGAACCTTGGATTACGAGCATAATTCGTTCCGGAAGTGGGCTCGTATTCCAAAAACACACACAAACCAAATCATCATTTCCCATAAGAAATAATGAAAACTCAAATTATTCGTTCCACAGCCCCAAAACATAAATACATAAAAAAATTAATACAATTCATAAAATGAAAATAAAACAAATTAATCTGCACTTTACCTTTAAAAAAAAAAAAAGAAGTACAAATAAACCCTGACAGATAAGTGTTTCCGTTGGTTCGCGCAGGTGTCGTGTGTGTGTGNGGGGGGGGGGGAATTTGCCCCTTCCCTCGCCTCGTTTTACACAGTAACACTCCTCCTCCCTCCCCCACATCGCTTTTTAAGATTCACAACAAACACACACACAACGGAAACAGTTTTAACAGGAAAAAAAAAATCTTTCTGAGACTGGCATGAGCGTATATTAACAGACTCACTTTTTAAGTTTCACAACAAGCGCATAAAACACAGCGGAAACACCGTTTTAACGTAAAAAAAGCGAGACTGGCATGAGCGCATAATAAAGGAATCACTTAAGTTTCACAACAAACGGAAACACACACAAACACGGAAAACACCGTTTTATCAGGGAAAAAAAATCTCTCTGACCTGGCGTGAGCGCGTACTAAGGGAATCACTGCTGTAAAGTAAAAAAAAATTAAAAATCTACTCGCAATCCGAGGTTCCACTGTATGTCAAAGCAACCACAAATTCCATCCTTGTACTTTAAAAAAAAAAAAAAAAAAACTAAGAACGTTAAGATCGTCCGGGTTATGCTCGCTCCATCATTTCAGCAACTTTTTTTCCTGTGGTACTTTTGAGTTAAGAGCTTGACTCAAGCCATCATTGACAAAACATAAAAAAATTAATTAATTAACGTATGATTAGACAGATTTACAAGCTTGGAAAAAGTTTAGCATTTCGTTTTCACTATAAAAAAACGAAATAGTGTTTTAGAATAGAATCAGTTATACGGCTATGAAGTGCATAAGGAGGAATGGTGCTGGGATGCTGGCTAAAAACCTTCACAGACCAAATCAGGAAAGGGCTGCGAAGTATAACGATATGATACTGAAAGTACCGCCGTGGATATCGACAGGTTTCATTGTTTCCATAGAACTACAATGACTTGAGAAGTAAACATTTATACATAAATAATAACGGCTCATGCTTAATTTTATTCAATGCTGAATATAATTCTAGCTTGAGCTCTTGTTTTTTCATACATTTTGGTTAAACCCTACTACAACTTTAACATTTCGAACATTTAACATTAATCTGAGGAAAAAGTCATGTGATTTCTTTTTCCCACATATCATCCATTTCTAGTAAGTGGTGTGCTTGAGTGACTCACGATAAAAAAAAAATTGAGAGGTTGTCATCAGAATTTCTCAAAAAACAAACAAAAAAAAACAACAATCATCATCTCAAAACACCTCTTATTAGTTACCAAATCAAGACTTCTCTAACTAAAATACTTTCAGAGTTCGCAAACTTCTTAGCTTCAAACTAGTGAACAAACACAATAAAAACTACAAATCAGACTCCTCTCTCCTTCTCTACAGGTAGTTCCAACCGAGTTTTATTTACAGCTCGCGCGAGCTACAAAGCACAAGGCTGAATCCTAAATCCCTCTCTGAGAGCGATACTGCTTAAGTAAGTTCAGACTTCTGTGCTGTTACACACTTATGTTCCCCTAATGGGAAAGGATCTTAGGAAGTCTTAGGACCATGATGTCGTTTCTTTCACAAATGTTCTTCCAGGTTCAACGTGGTTTAAAAAAACAGACTAAAGTTTTTTTTTTAAACTTCTATCCATATTAAACTGTTTAGTGTTGCTTGTATTCGGTATTGAACTGTAATAAGTGTTGGGGTTTTACTCAGTGTTGGGCTGTGTTGACTTCAGTGTTTGGTTTTAACTTGCCCAAATTCTGCCTCCAAATTTCCTCTTGCTCAACAAGTTTAAGAATCTCGACACCGAACCAGTAATACAAAATATGTGTTACTGGACTTCTGTGGTTGGATTTTTAATTTCTTTATCTCCTCCTCCCAGTTTCCTTTCGCATGTGTCCTCCCACAATCCGAGCAAATCCATAATATATGTTACACTGTGTGGCGTTTAATTAAGTGTTTGGCTTTAATCAGTGTTTGGCATCACTGATACTGATCACCGTGTTTAGTGTTGTTGTTGTTTGGCTTTAAGTTTACAAACTTCTGCTTTCATTTTCCTCTGGCTTGCACACATGTTATAACAAGTTGAATCACTACACCGAACCTTAACTTTCAATATTCATTTAACGTCCCAGTGTTTTATGTTGGGATATATTTGTTTTTGTTTTTTTGCTATGATTCGGTGCTGGACTTTTAACTTGGTTAACTTCTGCTCAGTTTCCTTTCTCGTCAATGTTTTCCGGACAACTCTGCAAACATCCCAAACTCCAGATAATACGCAATACATTTTATACATTGGACTGTATGCTGTACCTGTATGTACAGTAGGTTTAAGTGTTTGGCTATAATCAGTGATTCTTATGGCGCTCAAGTTTACAAACCTCTGCTTTCAGTGCTCATATGTTGTTTTGACAAGTTCCAAACACTAAAAGCAACCGAATACAAAACGGACATAAATACTAAATAAACAGAAGTAGAAGAACATCAAGCAGAAGTTTGTAAACTTGAAGCTGTACCAAATAGTAATGGCATGTTTGAATCATTTTAGTGACTCTGTTCTTTGAATCTCGTTCATCAAAATGAACGAATCTTTTTTTTTTTTGAGTCATTTAGTTCATTTCGTTCTTTTGACCAGAAATAAAATAAAATGTTACATTTTCAAAAAACAAATGCCCAACATGTCTGCATACACAAACTTTGCCTAAAGTTCCAGTAAATAAAATATTACAGTGCAGCTAAGGACATATTATTAGAAACAGAATGCGCTGCTCACCAACATATCATCAAGTCCGAGTCGTTCGTTCTTTTGAATCTATTGCACTGCATAGCGTCTATGGGAGTCACATAACAAAAGAACGAACGACTCGGACTTGGAAGATTCGTTGCGAACCTTTTTTTTGCAATGATTAGAAAGTAGAAAATGAACAAATCACTTTCCGAGACACGTTCTGAGTTAAAGATTCGTTCAAAAAGAACGAATCATTCATGGACGACCCATCACTAAACAAAATTGTGGTTAACATCCTTTAGTTTTCCAAGCCATTCTAAGTTTCTCCAGACGTTTTCGAAAAAGTCCTAGGAAATCAAAAAATATATATTTTTATAATAATTATTTTTAGAAATTGTAAAAATTCAGCTTGTTTTTGTCCTCTAGCTGAACTTGTCTCGCTAAGTTCAGACACCCGTTTGTGCTGAGATGTATTCGTGAACTCTCTGAAGTAACACAAGAGGAGCGCTGACTCCTGAGTTACTGTTCATGTTTTTTGGGGGAGAAAGCGAGGGAGTCAGAAAGAAAGAAAGAAAGAAAGAAAGAAAGAAAGAAAGGGAGAGCGAGAGAGAGAGAAGGAAGGAATTGGAGAAAGTACGAGAGCAAATCTGAATCTGACGCCCCCACATCACCGATACGTCGCGCACAAACGCAACGTCTCCCCCTACACATGCACACGACATTCCCCGTCTCACCATGGCGACTCCACAGCAACACACATTGTCATGGAGATGAGGCGACCCGCGGGTGTGTGTGTGTGTAGGGGGTTTGGAGGGCTCGTTTTGAGCCATCATATTTAGACGACGCTATCAATCTTTTCCCCCTGAACGTCCGCTCTATGGGACGCGAGTGAAACCTGATTTAAAGAAA
Source organism: Clarias batrachus (assembly GCA_003987875.1). Classification (NCBI taxonomy): domain Eukaryota; kingdom Metazoa; phylum Chordata; class Actinopteri; order Siluriformes; family Clariidae; genus Clarias; species Clarias batrachus. The sequence goes on from QMIH01000302.1 coordinate 240,377, forward strand.
CTAGATACTCAGCCGATGCTGGTCAATTGCAATCGAGTGTGTGTGCGAGCTGGGAGAGGGGAAACTGGCGTTTATACACACGTTCAAACACACACATACTGTGGCCAGAAAGAAGGCAGATGGTAGGAGTGAGAGCCAGAGCCACAAGAGTGAGGACAATAGTCCGTCCCTCGTACAGCACCCCACCCCACCCCACCCCTACTTATGGAATAAGAAGTGGAGGGCAGCGGCAGAAACCCAAGCTCTTATTGGCTTGCCGTTTGGAGTCCAGATGTCTTGCTAATGGGCGTTGCCCTTCACCTCACATTCAGAATTTACATTCAGGCAGCGAAAGAAACTTTAGGAACAAACGTGATGTGGTCTGACAGGTGGCCTGCACGCACGGTGCACGTTTTAGCACAGCGACACTCACACAATCTAACAGCAATACTTTATTAAGGCTGTCTTTATGAAATCAAGTGCGGTTGATTTTACTCTTACTCTATCAGATCTTCACAAAATAACAGGCAATCGAAAGCAACTTATGCACATGATGAATTGAACTCATGATACAAGATTGTATACGATTGTGACTTTTCAAACAGGGATGAGAATCAGTGGGTCACTTTATATAATATTATCATGATCCCCAGGTGCTGATCCGATTTCTATTGCGATTGTTAGTTTCATGATTTTGTCAACATCCTGATTGGAAGTTTTTTGTTTGTTTGTTTAAGATTTTGTTAGAATTTATATATATTATATATATATATCAGGGAGTCAGGGTGGCAATTTATATATTTAAAAATTATTATTGCTTTGTTTGTTTTTGTGTTTGTAAGAAGGCTGAGCCCTACTTCTGATTTTCAATCTCTCTACTGAAATGATTTTCAAGCGCTAACCTCCTTTAAAAAAAACTTTTAGTTTCATATAAATTATTAATAAATTAAATATTGTTATATATTCGGTCATCAAATTCTAACATGGCGTTTAGCCTTCTTACAAAAAAAAAAAACAATAATATTTTTTTAACATATAAATTGCCATCCTGACTCCAAAATTTTTTTTTTATTGTAACAAAATCTTAAAAAAAAAAAAAACTTCCAATCAGAATATTAATCATCATGAAATTCACAATCGTAATATAAATGGAATCAGCACTTGAGGATCACAATAATATTATATAAAGTGACCCACTGATTCTCATCCCTGTTGAAAGGTCACAATCTTGTATGCTCGTGTCACGTAAGCATTTCCTGTACTGTGTATGTTATGTATAACAAATAAGATTTTCATTTGAACAAAAGACGTGGCAGGGAATTTTAAGGATCCAAACCACATACAAGAAACAGATGAGGTGAATTTACACTTGGAATACGATACTAAAAATCTACTACTGTTGTACTCCACTTGGTAGGGGTTGTGTGCTGTGCGTTTCCACTCATCCTTCACATTAGAAACAGTTTGTGCCTACAGGTATCTCCATTAGACTGATCCGAGATCAAGTCTCCAAACACTGTTCCTAGGCAAATCCTTTAGGGCAATGTGTGCTTCTTCATTTTTATTTATTTTATTTACTTATTTATTTTCAGCGACTACAAACTTAACGTCAGGAGCAAATCAAAGAAACTTGATTAATTTTACCTCAGAAACACAATTTCTAACCATCAAAGGAAGAAAGCCRGACGCCTCGCTTTAGCCGTTTTATCGAATATTCTTAGCGTTTCTTCAAAATCTGATTTAAGACCAGATACAAAAGTGACTTGGAAAACAGTGGAAAACATCAGATTTGTTTGTTGACAGACATAAAATAATAATAATAATCAGATCCATGTCACATTAGGATAAAATAAATCAGATTTGAGTCACTTCAGGCAGGTAATGTGAACGCAGCCTTAAACCTAATGCTGTTTCTCTGAGGGGGAGGAAAAAAAAACAAAAAAAAACACAGTACACAGAAAAGCTGTAAACCTTTGATTAACTTTACAGTAAATAAACAAATAAGATAATCAATGGTTAAGGAGTTTTTGTTGTTTTTTTTTGTTTTTTTTACTAGACAGCACATGCTATGGCTCTCTCCTTTAGTTTCTTGTCCAAAGGCAAGTGGGGGCGGGGGGGAAAGGTTACAGAATGTCAGGTGATCTGAACCCAGCAACCCAAATGGGATTCTGGGAAGTCAGACGCCAGCTTCACTTGTTGCTTCTAGAAGTGACCCTAGTTATTTCCTTCAGGATCAATAACATATCAAACTATCTATCTATTGACATGTATCATCACATTAATTTTTTTTTTATTAGCACGCGTTTGTAATTTGAGGTGGTGAAACAGGAGTTGCAGTTCCTCTATAATCCTACAGGTGGTGCTTTAAACTATTCACATACTAGCAGACAGTAGTATGAACAAATTATTTGTCAAGATATCTTCCTACATGCATCGTTGAGCTGATTTTTTTWATTAATTTAAATTAACAAATGTTTGCATTTGAGTTAGTAAAATACAAGTTGCAGTCCCTCTATAATCCTATAACTATTCTATATTATATATAAACGATTCGCACACTATTTTTTTTGCCGAGATTGTTTAGAAATGTAACAAATCCTGACAAGGACAAAAAAAAACTTTAATATCAAAATGGAATATTTATAAAATCTTTACAGCTCTAGAACGACAATACAAATCAAATCAGCACCTACAGTAGGAATCRCGATAATATTTTATCACATCATCTCTGGTGATTCTCACCCTTAACACTTATACAATAATATACTACCTTTACGTACTGACTACAAAATCACTTTTCTTTTTTTAAACACATGTTTGCAGTTGAGGTGTTAACACGTTGCAGTTCCTCTATGATCCTACAGATGGTGCTCAAAACTATTCACGTTCTGAGCAAATGGTTTGTTGAGAATTGATCGATTTGACAAATGAATCGAATCAGGATATTTGAGATACATACAGTATCGTGATACAAATTGAACCAGCGCCTGGGTACTGTGAAAACATTGTATCGGCCGGACCCTGCCGATTCCCATCCCCAAGTGTACACGTTCCCGAACTTCGCACAGCAAAACAGACTATTGTGGAATTGACGCAAATCAACACTTTAGACCCAAGCCAGCCCTAAGCTTCCACTGATCTGAGTTGAAGTTTGTTAGTCAATGTTATTGACTTTATGTTGACAGAATGAGACTTGCAACCCACTCACTGCACACACTCTCCTCTGGGATCTTGTCGGGGTGTGCAACACGAGGGTTCGAGAGTGTGAATGTGCACTCAGGGGGCGTGGTTTAATGCAAGTAAAGAGGGTAGTAGGGATGAGAGGGTGGGCCTCTTATTAGGGTTTCAACTCGCCCAGGATTCCCACGACCCCCAACTCCAACACCACCTGGTCACACTTTTGTGTGTTTGCAAGTTATGATTCACAGGATGCATTTTGGAGGTCACTGGCTGTTGGGTTAAGCTGCATAAGATCCTGGTGTTGAGTGATCAGCCCAACAAACAAAAACAAAGTCCTAGATGCTACTCAGGACTGATTTGGTGTGCAGATTTTCACACAAACACGCTGTAGGTGCTCCACTCATGCATTTGCCCTGGACTACTTTGCAGATAAACATGCTATATGTATGATGCATGCTTTTGCACAAACCCCAAGACCCCCCTGAGCAGAGTGAGTATCTGCTTGTTTTTTTTTTTTTTTGACCTACCAGCTCCAGACGGTCCCGGCTCCATCCCATCCACTCAGGACGGTTAAACCGCCACGGCGGTGAACCCGCAGGCTGCGTCCGGCTCTCAGGCTCGTTCCCACGGCGTCCCAGCGGCTCTTCCTCCCCTCCCTCCGCGGAGCCTGAACACAATAGCTCCCCTTCTCTTCTCCTCTCTGCTCCTCTCCTCTCTCTCCACAGCCTCGCTCCTGCTTTCTCTTTCTCTCGCGCCTGCTTTCCTCCTCGCGCTGTGTTTACGCTCCTGCTCTCCGTTCAAACACGACTCTCCAGATGAACAACACAATAAACGGCTGGGGACTCACAAGCAGGCAGTCGGTTTACCCCTGAAACACCCTCCTACCCCTCCTACTCCAGCCCCACCGCCTCCTTCTCCTTTTTCTTCAACTTCTTCTCCCCCTCCTGGCTCTGTTCAATGTGTTCTCTTTAACCAGGCTCATTCTTGGTGCTGCCCCCAAGTGGACGGAAGTGATTACTTCACGTTGAAGTGACTAAAATCTTTCTCCAAATTAATGAGGTTATTTATTCATAATGAATCGTGTTATTTATTATTTTACATGCAAAATATTTTATAGGCGACATGAATATTTTTTAAATAAAAAGCATTGTGTTTTTATATATGTGTGTGTGTGTGTGTGTGTGTGTGTGTGTGTGTGTGTGTATTTGATGTAAATAATTATAATATAATATATAAAATATTTTTTATTTAAAATTATAAGATACTATTATATATGACGCCCTATATAAGCACCTCCAGGGTCTGGGTTCGATTTCCGTCTCTGTGTGCATGGAGTTTGCATGTTCTCCCCGTGCTCGGTGAGTTTCCTCCGGGTACTCCGGTTTCCTCCCACAGTCCAAAGACATGTAGGTTAGGCCAATTGGCATTCCCAAATTACCTGTAGTGTGTGAATGAGTGCATGTGTGTGTGCCCTGCGATGGATTGGCACCCAGGATAAAATGAATACAGGATAAAGCGGTATAGACGATGAGTGAATATGAGTGAATCTTATTATTTATTATTTTACATGCGAAATATTTTACAGGCGACACAAATAATTTTTGAAATAAAAAGCATTGTGTGTAAAAGCACTGTATATAAAATGCTTTTTTATTTAAAATTTGTATTTGTGTCGCCTATTAAAAATTTTGGATGCCAAATAAAAAGGTACTATTATATATGCCGCCCTATATACACGACACCACCCTTTGATGGTCCGGGTTCAATTCCATCTCATGTGCATGGAGTTTGCTTGTTCTCCCCGTGCTTGGTAGGTTTCTTCCCACAGTCCAAAGACCTTAAGATTAGGCTAATTGGCGTTCCCAAATTGCCCATAGTGTGTGAGAGTGTGTGTGTGTTCAGGGTGTGCCCCGCCGCGTGCCCTAAGTCTTCTGGAATAGGCGACCCTGAATACAGGATAAAGCTTTATAGATGATGAGTAATACTGATTCCTTAATGTTATTTAGCCAAAGCATTAACACAATTTGTTTACAGATTATATGCTTTTATTTATTTGAGTTATTAAAGCTCTGCAAATACTGCATGATCTTGGGATATTTTGATGTGTTGTTATTTCCTTTAAATATACACTCTAAATACTAACAGTTATAGTTTGAATTTAGGAGAAATATTCTCAGCAGTTCACAAAAAAATAAGCAAAATTGTTCATCTCACCAATACATGCATAAAAAAACATCAGAAATTGATCATTTTGCAGTGGTCTCTTATTGGTGAGATACCATGATGAGCATGATGGCATAGCGGTTACACTGTCACCTGGCCCCTCCTGGGTCAGGGTTTGATTCAGAAGGCGTCGTCTGTGTGCATGGAGTTTGTATGTTCTTTGTAGGTTTCCTTAGGGTAATCCGGTTTCCTCCCACAGTCCAAAGACATGCAGATTAGGTTAATTGCCCATAGTGTGATAGTGCAATCAGGCATCAAGCCTCCTTAAGGTACTGCTACAGAAACAAGGCATATATCTCCAGGGTGGTGAGTTTATGTCATCATATGGCACGTGGTTGGACCCAAATACGTACATACAGTATATACACTTGGATGGAGGGTGCCAATCCATCACCAAACACTTAATTATCAATTAATTAACCTAATCTGCATTTCCTTGGACTGTGTGAGAAAACTGCAGTACCTGGAGGAAGTATATACTGTATATGTATTGAAGGGAAATATTAATCCTTCAACATAGCAAGACATCTTGAACAATGCTATGTTTACAACTTCATGGCAACAGGCAAAGGGTTAACAGACCCTTTTCTATTCCAACATGATTATGCCCTAGTGTACAAAACAAGCACTATAAAAGCCATGTTTTGATGAGTTCTATGTGGAAGAACTTGACTGGTCCTAACACAGAGCCCTGAACTCAACCCCATGGAGCACCGTTTGGATGAACTGGAATGGCGATTGCAAGCCAGGCCAACATGAATAATGAATGGACAAATTCACACAGAAATATCTTGTGGACAGCCTTCCAAGAAGAGTGGAAACTGTTGTAGCTGCAAAAATGGGGGAACAACTCCATATTGTATACGTATAAGTATGTAGATACAATGTCATTGCAGTTTGGCCAAATACTTTTGCCCATATAATGTACCCCTTTTATACCCTTGAATATTGCGCAATCTCCACATCCTGAGTGATTTATTCATTTAATATTTTTTATTGCAATATTGTAAATCTTTAAATTTGTCGATTTGTACATTCAACCCCCGATTTAAAAATGTGACATTTTTCAGAGTGCAATTGCACTATTGCTATTGCTTTATTGCAAAAAAAAAAAAACTTGTCCTGTAACTTGTCCTATCCCTATTTTAAAAGTAGACTCAAGAAACATCTCTTTAGCCTGACAAATACATCATTCATCCCATAACCTCATACTCCAGTACATTTAAATGCACACTCTCATGCTAATATCATGAACGGCCAAAATGCATCAACGCTGTATGTATCATGAACGGCAGCTACGCTCATTCTTTTCCACCTGTTCTTTCTTTTTCTACCCATCCTGAAGATTGTCCCAGCTCCATTAGACAGAGGCCAACCCTGTGAGGATGCTGAGGCATCCAGAGAAAGACCACCTGCAGCAGGATTCTGCTTCGTGATGGTTTGGAGCTACACATGCTGCTCCCGAGACCCCCCTCTGCCCTCTGCACCTGTCTGACTCATCCTAGTGCCAACCTGGTACCAAACTGGACTCCATGTTAACTTACACACCTTCTGTTATATTGAACTTCCAGCTGTCTGACACACAGTATGTCAGCATAAAATTCCTGCTATCATTTATAACCCAAATGAGGATGGGTTCCCTGTTGAGTCTGGTTCCTCTCAAGATTTTTTCCTATTGCCATCTTGAGAATTGATCCTTGCAGCCAAACCTTTCAGTCTCTGAAGGTGAATCCTTAAACCGTACAAGAAGCCCTGGGATTTAAACGTGTGTTTGAAAGTGAATTTTAATTATTTAGATCAAGGCAAGTCAAGTCCGGTTTTACTGTCATTTCAATCATATACAGTTCAGTACACAGTGAAATGAAACAACGTTCCTGTAGGGCTAAGACGCTACATACAAGAAATGAACAATAAATAAGCAAAACTATACAAAAAGACAAAACAGGCAAAAAAAAGACACCATAAAGTGCATGTGCAAATGTGCAAACAAGACATAATGCAATACTGTGTGAAAATTAGTTCATATAAGCAAATAAGTGGTCCATGAGATGATACAGTAGATGAAAAACAGTAAACATTTATTGTTGATGTAGCAATAACGATAAAAAAGAGGACCCAAGCAGGGGGGGGGGATTGCAAAATGCAAAATGATTTTTTCTCATAGCTGAGTCAGCTGTGACAATGCCTTAAATTTTTGCCGAAAAATGGTTAACAACTTTCTGTGACATCATGTTGAGTGGCATCACGTTTAGTGACATGACATTGAGTTACACCATATTGTGATGCTTTTTTTCCAGCATCTGGGGCTTTTGGAGGTCTAAAAATAAAATTCCCTATTTTCTATAACAACGTCATAATGGTATTGGGATGCCTCCTTTAAATGCATGGGCCCACTGTCTTTCTGGTGTGCCCAGGTGGTGATGGGACAGGGTGCTTGTGCCCGCGCATCATTACTTGCAACTATATTTATTATTAGGGCCCAAGCACTATAAGGTGCGCAGGACCCTCTTTTTTTTCCTAAGGATTCTTTTTTTCCAACCTGTTAGACATTTCGGGGGTCTTAACATACTCAAAAACTCATGAAACTTGGCAGACAGGTTGGAATCGGCTGTCATCAGGATGTCTGACAGTCGTGTTCCCCGTTCCCTGCCCCCGCCTCCCCACACGAGATTTGGCTGGATAGCTCATACGCATTTAGAGCTCATCGAGCCGAACAACATTCACACTGCATGTCCTGGGCTCAACTCAACAGGAGGCCAGTTATTTTGGGTCGTTTGCAAAAACGCACCCGATGGATTTTGATATACCCCTCCTAGGTAATTTATACGATCGTCACCAATCCGCGCTGAAGAGATCTAAACTTTGACTAGACTTTGAGGCCGCAAAATTGCGGATGGATTTTCGATATCTCAAATGGGTCAGCTGTGATAATGTCTTAAAACTACGCCGAAAAATGTTTAATAACTTTCTGTCTGGCATTATATTGAGTGACATTATATTCAGTGATGCCTTCAGTGACATCACATTCAGGAACATCATACTGTGATGCTTATTTTCCAGCATCTGCGGCCTATTGTACACACATAAACATCACAATTGTTAACACACCCATTTGCGCACACACACACACTCAGACTGACACTAACACACATATCACTAACGTTAACACACAGACTCACACACCATACACACAAACAAGCACAAACACAAGCACATTTACTCATCACACACAGACTGACACATTCACATGTCACACACCTCTTTTCCTCACTCTCACACACACTAACCCTCACACACTAACGTGCACACACACACACACACACACACAAACACACTCATACATCACACACACACACACAAACACACACACTAACGCACTCAACAAATATTTAGGGCCCAAACTGACATTAGCCCTGTATAGTGTGTGATGTGTGCAAGTTGTGTGGTGTAACCGGGTGGCGATGGCTTTTTCGAGGTCTTAACCCACTCAAATGACACACAGGTTGTGCGGTGCGCCCGGGGTGGCGATGGAACAGGGTGCTTGGGCCCGTCATCGTTGCTTGCAACTATATTTATTATTGTTGTTGGTGGTGGTTTTGTAAACAATAATAATAATAATAATAACAATAATAATAATAATAATTACAATAATAATGGGCCATATTCTCACAACAACAACAACAACAATAATAATAATAATTCGGTTTTAATAAAACATGAAGAAATTGTAAACTAGCATAAAAAAACCATAATAAAAACCAAATCAATATACCACAAACAAAAACCGAAAAGTTGATATTTATTAGTAATATATTATTAATAAGGTATTAATTAAGTATTTGCACACATCTATTCTCGTTATTAAACTATTTTAAATATTATATTTTATACAGCTTGCGAAAACTGTCGCACTTCCGCCAACGTCACTTCCGTTCTCGAGTAGAAGCTGACGTCACCCCAGAGACAGGTTAGTGAGTTGGAGCTGGAGATATTTGTATTAAAAATGGCTGGTAATGTAGAGTGTGAACCATGACGAGTTTCGGGTTTGTTTGAATGAAAGTCTGCGTTTTTGGTGAATCTTTATATTGATGTTAAACTGTGTTTTGTTGTCGGTTTTACACTAAACCTTATGGCCTGTTGTACTGAGTCTGGGGATGATCTTCTCCTTCTGCTAAAACCTGATCCTGTAGAATGTTTCTGATGAGGCTCTGGTGTGTCTCAATCTGGGGGGAAGGAAGGAAGGAAGAATTGTGCATTACAGTGTAGTGTTTAGTGTATAGTGTGTGGTGTTTAATACTATCTATGTATAGAATGCAATTCAGGAAGTAGTCTAGTCACAAGTGTCTGACTGAACTGATCATCTCTCCCAGACAGCATGTCAAGTTACTACAGTGTTCTGGATGTAGTATGTTTGGGGGGAAATACAGCGTAAATCTACTGTACATTGCCAGGCAAAAAAAAAAAAGCCAAGATTTTAATAACCGCCTTTACTTTTGATTACGGTGCACAGTGTGATATGTGACAATGATTCCTCAAGATCCCAGATCCCAGAATCACATTTCGAGTGAGTCCTGGAAAATCAGCGAAGGAAAAAGCCTCCATAGATGTGATATGATGTGTCATTCCGTACATTCAGGTTATCAGCTGACTTAATTTGATTGCCAAAATAATGAATTGCTGTGTCCAGACCTGACCAACAGATCATAACACTGCCCCCAGAGGCTGTTGGACGTAACTGATTCTGTACCAAGTGCTCTAGCTTCTGAATTGAGCAAAAGAAAAGCATTTTTTTATGGTCGTATATTTTTCTACCTTTTTCCTCCAAACACTGCAAGCGAATTAGTCTTTACCTGGTGATTATCATCCGTACTATGCATGATGGGTGCATCGCTTCAAAAGCTTCTCTTCTTACCCTGGCACGCCAGTCACGCCAGAATACAATCAGTCTGGACTCCTCAGACCACATGACCTTTTTCCATTGCTTCAAAGTCCAATCTTCCTAGAAAAAAATTAAGCTGTTTTTTTTTTCTGTTGGGTCTCACTAGCAAGTGTTTTTTTTTTACAGCCACACGCAGCTGTTTAGTCCCAATCCTGTGAGTTCTCATCACATCGTGTGTGTATGGAAATACTCATACTTAGCTCTGATTTCTAGTATTGTTTTTTAATCATGCATCTCTACTAAGAATTTAAGTGATCTCCGTTCATGATCTCCACATTTCTCTGACAAAGTTACTGGTAATTTCAAACCTCCTTAGTTGTTCTCTTTGCTTGATGMAGGGCAATAATTTGTCTCTTTTGAAAGGTCGCCTTTTTGTTTGGCCAGGTAATGTAGTAAATGTAAGTTGCAGAGAGCATTCTCTTCATCTTTCAACAAMCCCTAAATTAACGTAGGRGATGGATGGATGGATGGATGGATAGATCGATCGATAGATAGATCGGATGGATGGATCATCTTGCAATCGATCGATCTTTCCCCAACATGAGATGAKCTGGAAAATGTTTTGATCAATTTTTAAATACTCAAAATCCCTTAAGAACCATTGGAGGATTGTCTCAGGATGGTCTCAGGATTGTCTCAGGAAGAGAATGTTCCTCTAATATTCTTGGACCCAGCAAACTTCTCTAGCACCTCGTGTCGACAGCGACCTTTAAATGATCTGATTCTCGCGGAAGTCGTTCACGTATTAATGTTAATGTTAATTCCCAGAACGTTCCCTAAAAGTTTAGTTATTTATTTTAAGGTTAGAGATATTAATGTAACATTATGTCTGTAATATACGAATAGCGTTCAAGTCAAACTGGGACCTATGATGCCATTTCTGGTGAATGAAGTCATAAAACTGATCACAGTATGGTGAGACTCTCAGTAAAAATTTTGAATGGTGAAAACATTTTTAAACATGGCGAATTCTGATCCCACTGTAGTCTTWCCTATGAACATTCAGCGAGCGAATGGAACACTGATCCTTCGACTGAAAATCGACTGATGACTTGTCGCCAACTTGCATCTGTCAGTGAGAACTATATACATGATCGTTCACCAACACCACTTGCACATTGCAGGAGTTATTTARGCACTTGGCGGACGCCCGTATTCAGAGCGGCTTACATTTTTATCTCATTATACATCTGAGCAGTAGAGGGCCTCGCTCAAGGGCCCAACAGGGACAACTTGATGGTCGTGGGATTTGAACCTGGAACCTTCTGATCCGTCRTCTAATGCCTTAACCACTGAGCTACTCCTCACATTCCTCGTCCTGACCTTGCTCTAAGCCATTTCCATATGGAAGGCCAGCGTTTCAGACATGAATCAGGAAGTCAGATCATGTTTCAAAAGTTCCTCTTTCCTCTTTTAATTCTCTTTTAATAATTTTAAATCATTTGATTGCAGCAGGGATCAGTTTGTACTGAGAAAACTTTCTATGTCGAATGATGTCCAAGCATTAGTGAAATACTGGGATAAAAAAGTCCCCGTTTGACTTGAACCTGCCTCATAGAATAATAATTTAAAAAAAATACACATATACATAATGTTAATTAAAACAGATTTATGAAATGCTTAATAAGTTGTTGGCAATTTTGTTAAAATGCTTTTCGTTTCACATCGGTGCTCTTACATAAACCCATTTCTCGCCYCCCAGATGTCTTGGATCCGGGAAGGAGAGTTAAGCCTTATTGAAAGGCTCTCTGCCAACATCCTAAAGGTGATGTATATATTATTTATTTATTTAATTATTCTTTTATTCTGCTCCAGTTTCCAATCATGTTATAGGCGTTCTGGATCGTTTCAGTCAGTACACCCACTGTACCTCATCTCACCTGTGAGACTCGAAATACAAATCCATTTTGTTTCTGTTTGCATTTATTTGTCCTCAGGCAGGACCGATGCCCAGACACGTGGCGTTCATTATGGACGGGAACAGACGTTATGCACGTAAGAGACACGTGGAAAGGCAGGAGGGCCACACTCAGGGCTTCGACAAGCTGGCCGAAGTGAGTCCATTCATGCATTCAGTGAAAAACTACTACTACTGCATGTGGATATAAAGTACAGGTTGTATTTTATTATTAGATCAAAGCCGGAAAATTCCTGTCGAAGTGATAAGGTGATAAGGACGCACCACCTCGCGCCTTCCTTATTTCAATCAGTCTCTCTGCGCATTTTCAAAAAAGCAAAAAGAAAAGTGGGTGTGGCTACATTTTTGGGACGTTTGTCACCTCTCAGCTTGGGTGTGAAAATGCAAGGGGGGGCGGGGACAAGTTTCCCGCCAAAATACCAGCTTGAGCAGGAGAGGTACAGAAGTCTGATTGCAGCATTACTTCTAAACACATACAGGAGCAGGCGAAGGAATGGACACGCCCTGTAATTGTTACAGTATACGCCATGTTGTTTTTTTTGTTTGTTTTTGTTTAGTGATTTATTTTCTACGTTCTAGAAMAATACTTTAGACATCAAAACTGTGAAATGACACATCAGAAATCACCAAACAGCACCTCAGAGATTATTGCATATTTTGAACGYGGTCAGTATTGTTTTACAGTGTAGAAAGGAATAAAAATCAGGAACGAGCATGGAATTAGGTGGTGTGTCCAGACATTTGACTGATAGCGTAGTCACGATCATTTTTTTTTTTTTTTTCGAAAACTGTGTAAATGTGCAGTACTGTGCAAAAGCAAGGACATTTTGTACATTCAACAGTTTTGGGTACAATATGTGCAGTTTTATAAGGAAATTAGCTGCTTAGGTTTAGTGAACATCCTTTAGTGCAGATCCAGCCACAGTCCGTCTGAGGATGTTTCTCGTACCCGCTGTTTTTTTTCCATGCATGCAGAAACAGTTTTGCAGTTTTTTCTTTGTTTTCCTGTCTGAAAAGTGGACTTTTACATAATATGCTGCTACAGGTATTATACTGTAAAATGCTGATTGCTGAAATGCTTAAATTTGGAAATCATAAAAAAAGAGTATTTACTTTTATTTTAATTATCTATCTATCTATCTATCTATCTATCTATCTATCTATCTATCTATCTATCTATCTATCTATCTATCTATCTATCTATCTATCTATCTATCTATCTATCTATCTATCTATCTATCTATCTAT
>QMIH01000302.1:257704-273628 GCA_003987875.1 Clarias batrachus
CTCTCTCTCTCTCTCTCTCTCTCTCTCTCTCTCGCACTTTCTGCTTCTCATTTTCTTTCTTGCTTTCTCTCACACACTCTCGCGTTCACACTGTCTCACTGACTCCGTAGCTTTCTGCCTGTCCCTCTCTCTCTCTCTCTCACTCTCTCACTCTTACTTTCTCTATCCATGTTTTTATCTCTCTGGTCCCTGTCGCTCTCTGCCTCTGATCCTCTTTCATAGTTATTTATATTTCCATACGCATCCTGAGCAGATAAGCCGAAGCTGCTGCGTTACTCATATACAGTAGCAGTCAGGACAGAACAGAAGATCTCGATCAGCGCACCATCAGCTCCTTCATTACTTTCTGTAAACTGAGATCTAAAAATACAATTAAAGCCTGAGGCAGATGTAATAGCTCACAAACGAATTCTACTCATTTCTTTCGCACCGTACATCCAGAATCCTCCTTTTTTTTAATGTATTATTTTTGTATGCTCACTTAAGACAGAGAAAATAAAAGAATGAAAAAAATGAGGTGCGTCAGAAGAACCTTGTGTAAAATCCTGTTCTTCCGGCCAAGGCCGTGTTTTAATATAAGATTGAGTTATTCATCCCTTTATATGTATTTGTTTATTTATTTATTTATTTTACTACCTTTTTAAATCCCTCACATTATATCTATAACTAATTATATTGGTTCGTATAAATTGGCTGATATAGAAATAAACCCTCATACAAACAAACATCCTGAAAATATGCAGCATTTGATCAGCGTTATGGACGAAACCTCATACAAAGAATCGTGATAAGAGTCATTGAGTCTTTTTTTTTTTTTTTTCATTTCAAAAATCGTTACACTTCGTGTCGGGCGAGAAAGACCCGGGTTCAAGTCCCACCAGATGCCCGGATAAAAGTGGGATGATTGTGTGGCGTATGGATCTGATGGTCCGCCGTGGCGACCCCATGACAGGAGCAGCCGAAAGACCAACAACATTACACGTATGCCACGATGAATGGACCTGGTTTTTCAAACCCTTGAGCAAGACGGTCACCGCTCAGATGTATAATGAGATAAAAGTCGCTCTGGATAACGGCGTCTACCAAATACTGTAAATGTAATAAATATATATWTWTTTTTTTACAAATTGCAATAAATGATTTCCAATTATCTGTTATGATTAACGTTAGGATTAACGTCCATTAGGAACCTGACATTTTCATATGGATGTGAATCAGTGCTCTACAAACTCGAGAACGTTTCCCCCTTATTTCATTTTTCATTTAAAGAATTTTAACATGAATCATTCGAATGATTAATTATGCTCTAATTATTGAATATGCAATTCTTCAGAAAAAAATTTCTCTTGACTTCTTTTGTATTATTATTATTATTATTATTTTTGTTCTTTTTTTTTTTTTAGCTTTTTGTGCTTTAGTATTGTATTGAGTAAAATTTCTATCATTATAAGTTCCCTCTGCAAGCACAATTTGAAATAAAATTGGCAAATGAGATAGTTTGGCTTTTCCATGGGGGCGTTCAAGTCAAACCGGGACTTGTCGTGAAATCTCTCATGACTTAAGGGCGTAAAAGCGATTGAGATTCGAGCACAGTACGGTGATGAGACTCGTWGCYGCAGTAAAACATTTGAATGGTGCAAACTTTCCAAAGAAGGCCATACGTCCGTGAACGACAAGTCATTCATGTGAGCATTCAATGTGGGGAACATCTGATCTTGGAAAACCTACAAAACATGTYGCCAACTTGCGGAAAAGACTTATTTTCCTGTGGGAACTATACACACAATCATTCACCAACACCACTTGCACATTACAGGAACTCAGCTGGGAGTTATTGCCTCATCCACCATACAGTCCCGACCCCAAGGCATCTCCATGCGTTTAGGTCATTAAAGGTGTTCCCGGGGGTCCAGCGTTTCAGACGTGAAGCAGGTAGTCTGATGATGGCTCCGGCGTGCTGAGAAAACTTTCTACCTTGATTGTATCCAAGCGCTAGTGAAACACTGGATTAAGTGCGTTAGTGTAGCCAGGAGGGGGCACGGTGGTGTAGTGGTTAGCACTGTCGCCTTGCACCGCCAGGGTCCGGGTTCTATTCCCGTCTCTGTGTGCATGGAGTTTGCATGTTCTCCCCGTGCTTGGTGGGTTTCCTCCGGGTATCCGGTTTCCTCCTACAGTCCAAAGATACGTAGGTTAGGCTAATTGCCATTCCCAAATTGCCCGTAGTGTGTGAATGAGTGAGTGTATGTGTGTGTCTGTGCTCTGCGATGGATTGGCACCCTGTCCAAGGTGTACCCTGTCATGTGCCCCAAGTCTCCCCCCGTGACCCTGAATACAGGATTAAGCGGTATAGATGATRATGAGTGTAGCCGGGGATTATATAGAGGAATAAAGGAAGTTTTTACTCTTTGAACTGCACAAATTAAAAAAAGATAGAAGATGGGGTTTTCTGTTAACTCACACTCACTCCTTTCTATTTTAATGTAAAACTCAGAATGTATATTTCAGACGTGTATATATCCATATCCATCTATAGTTGGTCAATAGCATTAAAACAACATACAGCACAAAACAGTGACGTCCATGGAGTGACCGTCTTTCAACAATCTGTGAAAACTGGCTATGTGGCTCTCTAAGGCAATGGCCTGGGTCATCTCCAAACTTAAACCCAAGTGAAAAACTGTTGGACAAAGATGAACAAGGCAGAAGCAGTCAAGAAACCATCACTGTATATGATTTTCAGGAAGCAATCAAGCAGGATGGAGCAGGTGACACCCGAGTATCGCACATGACTTTATGCCCAGCTTGATCCAGCGTGATTTGAAGAATAAAGTACTTTATACTTAAATCTTATTATAATAAAATGCTTTTTATCTTGATTTGTGTAACAGAATAGCATTAAAACCTTGCATTTCACTTGTCTCAATACTTTTGGCCCCCAAATTTCACACATAAGGATAAATGCTTATGGCTACAGATTTCATTTCCTCTCTGTGTGTGTATACGTCTACTTTGAATTCACTTCCTATTCATTTCGCTGTCGTGTTTTTTTTTTCCCCTCCCTTTTCTTCCCAGTGACGTGTCCGAAGCATTGTTGAGTCAGTGCCTGTACACCAGCAGCTCTCCCAACCCTGACCTCCTGATTCGTACTTCTGGAGAGGTGCGCCTCAGCGACTTCCTGCTCTGGCAGGTACGGAAACCCGTAGCATCCAAACTGATCAACCTTACGATCCAAACTACTAGTCAGCATTAGCCCCTCCCACTTTACATCCACTTTCTGTTCTTCTAGCAAGGTTCTTTTACATGCCAAGACCCGATTTACATCACTTGTGGCTTTAATCAGAGATGAAGCACTCAAATAAAATAAAACATGCAGATCGAGTGCACCGTCCAGTTCTAATGAGCAGATTGCTTTGGTTAAAATGTAAAAGTTTCTCTTGGATTGCGATCAAGGTCCTCAGATACACATAGGTAAGGTATCCCAACCCAACCAAACACAACCCAACCCGATGGTTATTATTGTCAGCGAGTAGAGCGACCGTTGGTGAAGTGAAGTGAGGTGGGCAGCCGAGGAGACTCACTAAAGTTGTACTCGATTTAACTTGCAAATGAGAAGCAAAGCGATGTGGCGACTGCCAATGAGCGATGAGACGGTGGGACTTCATCCCCCCACCTCTGTCTTCATTGTGTTCTTTCACAAATCCAGCTGCCATGTGGTTCATCGATTGTTTTGTTTTCGATGATTAAATAAATGATAAAACACTTGGCAACGTTCTCCTCTAGGAAAATAATGAACCATTGGTTGTATGTTGGTTTCCGACAACACCGCRTACGCACACAAAGCGTTTTACTGCTTTTATACCACAGCGGTTTGATAACATGATYGATGAGTATTATTTCTTAAAGAAAGAGTGGCACATGTGATTTGCCCTGTTATTACTACATGATGTGGCCGATAGTTTGTGGACACCTGACCATCACAATGAATAGCTTATTTCAGGTCGGTAGTGAGCCCAGGCACTGATATCACCTAAGGAGACTCCAGTTCTATCCAAGTTTTATCCCAAAGCTTTAGGGCTCTGGGCAGGAAGCTCAAAAACAGGTCTTCATGGACCTCATTTTGTCCACGGGGGTATTGTAGTGCTGGAAGTCTTAGACTTTGAGACTCTTGGTTCTTGTAAAGGGAACTCTTAATGCTCAAACATTCACATTCTGTATAATGTTATCTGTACAACTTTGAGGAAACAAAATGAATATAGCAGTGGTATATGGGTGTCCACATACTTTTGGCCACGCAGTATATAAACGTGCATGTCCTGTTTTGTGTAAAGTCAGTTCTTTGTCAGTTAAGTCATACTGATGTAGCTGACATGCATCTACGGATCTAGTATGCATCATTTATAATAGCTTGGACTAATTATGTTATTTATTATAATTGCGTTATTCTGTTGTTTTTTTTTCTTTCTCCCCCTTCCTGATAGACATCCCACTCTTGCATAGTGTTCCAGTCCATCCTCTGGCCAGAATACTCGTTTTGGAACCTCTGCGAGGCGGTCCTACAGTACCAGCTGAATTATYGCTCTATCCAGGTACTGTAACACATCATCCTGTAACATCCCTCAGGAAACTCGAGAGGTTGAGGAACACCAAAAGGGCGAGCATCTGTAAAGACCGAAAGCACAGTATGAGAGGCGCCAATATTTACGACTTAGTTGTAGCGTTTATGATTTTGTCAGATCAAGTGTGATTGAAATTGACCCGGTAGTAAAAGGACACAGGAAGTGAAGTTTCTCGTATTAGTTCCTTTTACAAAAACGTTTGCCAACTTTCTTTTTTTTGGGGTATCTCCGCCTTCTCGGAGTTCCTGTTAGCAAAGTTGCCACAACTGTTAATATCATGGGCATTAACTGATCAATAAAATAGACCATCTTGTTTAGAGATACAGTATGTACTGTGCACAAGTCCTAGCCCCCCTATTGTTTGTTTATATACAGTATGTTTATTATGTCTGCATTATTATTATGTACAAAACCATTCACTATTTCATGTGGCTTATAGAGAATAATAAAATAAACATAGTCGATATTTGATGTGAAAACTCTTTGCTTGAAAATAATAAGTAGTGTTAGATACAGTTTTATAAGTAAAATTGATGTTAGGTTTTACTGAGTGTGCTGGATAAAATGCCAGAGTTCTACATTCAGAATCTTCCTACATTAGGGTTTTTTTTTTTTTTTTGGTTTCCATCAGAAACCTGGCCTGTGTTGTAATATGTAAGATCAGACATGCAAATATTYTTCTATAAAGTTATTTATGTATTAATTCTTAAGGTATGTTTTGGAAAGGTTAATGGTTTTGTAGGTAATAATGCAGAAATAATGAACATGCAGTGTATAATAAAAACATATAGCAGATAATATGGTACAGCCAGTAATGTATATGTGAAGATGTTTATCAAGTAAACCAAATCTCATAAAACTCTTATGTTTAAGGGGCAGCCATATTGGATGACAAGAATCATATTCGTTCCTTAGTACTATTTTTGTATCATTCAAATCGCTGGAAAATTTGAGGGTGGGGTTTTAACATCCAGTTGGAAATTATGCAGATGATAAAGTGGTTCAATCTGGAATTTAGGGTTTATGAATATGGATTATCGTAAATATTTGAAAAGTGAAGGATGCCGTGAAGTAAATATTGTGTATAAAACTGTAGGCATGTATTTATGAAAGGTTTTGTGCATTGCTGGCTCAGTGGTAGGTTTCACTCCGACGACMAAATCCTATCCACTGAATGCAGTGCTGGTCCTAAAAAGCCTGGATAAAATGTGAGGGTTGCGAAAGGGAAATGCATCCAGCGTAAAACCTTGCCATAATGGGTGGATCGGGTGGTGACCCCTTGACAGGAGCAGCAAAATACTAACATCTTATAATCTTATAAAAGATTTCGAGTGGGCTCTTCCATTACATGTATGAACCGTGTTATGTTATAGTATCATATACATGTCATATGGTATATATTATCTTATRTTATGTTATAGAAAGCACGGGAGCTGCACACAGAAGCCGAAGCGGCACAGCAGCTGGAGTCCGATCGCTCGTGTGTAGCCGAACTTCTTCAGCAGGGTGGAAACGGCAAGCCTGTGGATGCCCGGTCCCGTCACGCAGCACTGCTGAGCTACACGGCCAGCCGAGAGGAGAGAGTCAGCCGCTTCCTCAGCACCCTGCAGAACAAGAGAGACACTTACTTCGAGCATATGAGCAGCCCGACTGCCGTTGCTTAAACATCGGTCTATTACAAATGATCCGGTGCTAGAGCGCTTTAACCGCTTCCGACACATCTGACTGAGTTGTGTCTAGGTCTGTGGTGCTGGATACAGCATGGCTGCCTGTGGATGTGATCCCAAATCTATGAGCATGAAAAGATTTTATTTTTAATAATCTGTATGTATTTTTCGGTGATGGAGATGGTGTACCCCGTTTTATGGGGAAGTGAGCTATTTATATTTGTCTAAGTGATGGGCGTCAACATTAGATACATAAAACTATTTCAGCGTCTTTGAGGTGTAGTAGATCCTTGAGTTGTGTCTCAAATCGCATCTTAGTGCTATTTTTATTAAAGTATCATAACCATACATATTCTTCCATCTAAAGAAAATGACCAAAATGTAGTTCAAAAAATTTATTTTGGTATAATGTTGCATATTTGTTGCGTGCAGCAATTTTCTTTGCCACTCTTGACTTTGACTTCTTGAAGGTCACAATATGTCCACCAATGGTGGCTCTGGTTATGGTACAGCTTTTGTCTCCATCTCAGGATGTTTGAGGGACATGGTCAGATGTCCAAGAGAGCTTGATTGGCTAAGGTTGTGAGAGATTGTACACCTACAACCTACAATCAGTAGACTGCCACTCTCAACAATCTGTGAGTTTGTGCATGCGGAMGAAGACGGATAGCGCTTTCCTTCGAGTCTGTCCTGTGATGTTAAGTCGAAGATCAAAAACGAGCACGGATTAATTGTTGGAAAGCTAGCTAATGGTTAGGAATTGGAAAATGGCCAGATTTTGGAGGTTAGGGGGATGACGACGACAACAAGAAGTGTACAAATGTCAAGGGGTATTAGAGATCTAGAAACACATTTAAACACTAAAATAAACATTTTGATCCCATGTTAATGTGAAAACAGAATACACCTACTTCAAATGTGTTAATCTTTTAGGTTCCTGCAAAATATATACACTATCGCTCAAAAGTTTGGGATCACTTGCCGATTTCTTGGTTTTTGTTTTAATAATTTTTTTCTACATTCTACAACAATACTGACGATTTCAAAACTATGAAATATCACATATGGAATTGGGTAATTATGTAACAACAGCGGTGACAACAGTCAGTTGTTGTGTTGAGACACGGAGGTCGGACTTTCTGGAATAGTTCTTACAGGAACAGTATTGTGATGTGCATTTGCAAAACCCATCAAGCACCATGATGAAATTGTCTCATGAAGAGCATTCCAGGAAAGCAAGACAAAAAAATCAACTACTTCGTTCATTTAGAGTTACCACCAATTAACAAACAGCACATCAGTGCACCACAATATCAACTGTTTGATGGAAATTATTGCATATTTTGGACGCTTTTAGCATCACTTTACAATGTAGAAAGAAAAAAAAAATCAGGAACAACCATGGGGTTAGATAGATCCCAAACTTTTGAGTGGTAGTGTATATGCTTTTTCTTCTTTTTTTTTTTGCGATTTGAGACAGCTACTGACCACCTTCACTGGACACCATGGTTACACCATCAGTGGAACTTTTGCTTAGTGATTTTCTAAGCAAACCAGTGCTGCCACTTCCTCAAAGGGCTGAAGACAAGATTGATTGAGGTTACTGTGACCATGTGTATTTAAAGCAAATGTCTTACTAAATAAATGATTTTAAAAGTTAACATTGATGCTTTTTTTCTCATTTTATTTATTTACTTATAATAGTTTCTGAAACAATGTGGGAAATTTTGGAATTTAAAAACTACTCAGATAGGTATTCAAAAAAATATTCAATCACATATGCTTCCAACAGGACTAGCAATAAAGTCTACGTAAAATGATTATAAAGCAAATGGAAAAATCTTTACAATGCCCAAGTTTTTTTTGTCCACGATGTATGCAAACAGAGTCATGACAAGAAGGGAAAGTTTTGGGTCCTCATGAATACATCTGTCTTCACATTTGCATCAGGGTTGTGCTCAATGCAGCACATACGTGACCCACGAGCCTACACAACAACTACAGTGTGCATCAGTATAGATTCTCTGTATCTATAACCATTCTAACTAAATTAAAGGTGGTATAGAGTTCAAAAATATCCCATAGGTGGCGTTCGATCATTGGAGATTTAATGGCAAAAAGTCATAGCGTATGCATTGTGTCATTTCCATACATACAGTATCAAACCATTTTCGTGTCGTTACAGAGGCGGTTTGATCTCAACTTTGGCTCAAGCTTTGGGAAAGCTTAAAGTGACTTATTGAGGTTGAATAGTATATAACACATGATCACATGACCTACACCCATATACAGTATGTTTTTTCCACTAAACTGTAACTACATAGTTCATTCAATCGCTGTATTTTCCATACAGCATGTTCGGTAGACGGTCGCAGGGAGCCTGGAGCCTATTCCAATAAAGATGGGGGACCCAACAAACAGGGTGCAAGTGCACACACACACTTACACACTTATCCAAACCCTATGATCAGGCTTTAACACGATGAGCTGGATGGCACGTGGACAGAACACTCATTCATTCATCATCTATACTGCTTTATCCTAATTCAAGGTGTATGTGTGTGCCCTGTGATGGACTGGTGGGTGGGTGCCAGTCCATCACAGGGCACCCACACATACACTTGCACTCTCGTTTCCACACTACTGGCAATTTGGGAATTTAGATGCAAGGCGACATGGCATTAACCACTAAGCCACCACCGTGCTGCCATGGACAGATCAAAATGCCAAAAAAGTAGTGTAGGCTTACAAACTCTCTTGAACCAAGAGAACCGTCCCACTTCACACATAGTAAGAAATCTATGAAATCATGTTGTGGTGCATGGTTTGGATGGAACCTAACCTCAACAGCGTCAAATACACATCTGGGATTAACTTGAATTGAAACCTTGGTGGCTTAGTGGTCAGGGGGTTCGATTCCCGCCTCGGGTCTGTGTGCATGCAGTTTGCATGTTTTCCCCGTGCTTGGTGGGTTTTTTCCGGGTACTCCGGTTTCCTTCCACAGTCCAAAGACATGCAGATTAGGCTTTAAGATTAAGTGCCATTCCTAAATGTATGTATGCGTGTGTACCCTGCGATGCATTGGTGCATAGGCTCCAGGCACCCCGCGACCCTGTATACAGGATAAAGCGGTATAGATGATGAGTGAGTGAGTGGAGCTAGACCCCCTTGTCAGTGTCTGATCTAATTCTGACTGAATCCCCACAGCTATGTTCCAAAATCGAGTGGAAAGCCTTCAACCCAAAAGAGTAACAGGAAAAAGGTACTAAATCTGGAATGAGGTGTTTAAAAAAAAAGGACATGGTATGGTGTCCAAATACTTTTGGCCGGCGACAAAGCAGACAGACAGACACAGCGCCCCTCCCGTTTATAAGCCATCCTTCCTGCCTTTTGATTTTTTCTTTGCGCATGTCTCTTTAAAACCTAAGCACTACCCCGAGCACGTGACCGCGCGCGCATCCAATGGCTGAGTTCGAAATGTAAAATCTGGTTTAAACCGGTTTCCTATCTTAATATTTCAATATAAAAAACTAAATAAACATACACAGCCGTTATTGTATTTAGCGCACTGTAAGGAGAACGTCACGGTGTCTTGAGTGCTTACCTCCACACACACTCTCAGACACACACAAAACAGAATTTTTTTCTGATTTTTTCCCCCCCTTCTGCCATTTTAAAAGCCAGGATGCCTAAAAGAAAGGTAAGACATTTTTATTTACCACGGCATTAAAATAAAAAATATATATGTATATATTTTAGGATCATTTGGTGCTGAGGTGCATTTAGCTGTTAGCTATAAAATGCTTTAGAGACAAAGCTGTCACTGCTGCCTTCAGCCTTATGTGTGCGAGCGAGTGTGTGCGAGGGAAACATGAAGGGGGAAAAAAAAACATGAAAACAGCTTCATTATTTCGTTTTTGTGTGCTTGGAATTATTTTAAAATGCAAAATTATTAAAAGCAAAACTATGATAGTGTAGTGGGAATAAAATAATGTTTAAAAGTGTGAGGTATTTGTTATGGCGTTGGAAGAAATGCTTTGTGGTGTTTCCAAGAAAGGAGTGTCAGGTTATTCAACTGAGACAGGATTTATAAAATAAATATATATAGTTTGCATTCAAATAATAAAAGAAATTATTTAAAATCACATTTAAAGTTTTGAGGTGCTTTATTTATATTTTTTGTTTGTTTGTTTTGGAAGAATTTTTATATGTATATATTTATTTATTTTTCTTTTACGCTAACTAATGTTACAAAAATATAAGGTGGTTGGTTTTGGTGCAACTTTATGGATTTTTAAAAAAGATTGCCTTTAAAAAATATATAGATGTGCCCTTGAAATTTGGAATTATACCACACCTGTCAAGAGGGGACAAAAAATAAGCTAATCCCCGATTTATTTTTTGGAATTTTTAAAAAAAAAAAAATGTTATAAGTAATTATCATATAAATACCTTGGTTTATCTGTACAGAATAATGAGATAAACCCATATTTCCCGCCAAATTACGACCGTTATAGATGTACAGATTTAAATTTTAAACGTCACGCGGAAGACTTCTTTTTTTTTTTGTCTGTTAAGAGTGTGCTAAGTTTTATTAGGCGCGCGCACTGCACAGGCAGGGCTCGTTTGAAAAGGAAGCGTCGCGCGCCCTCCCTCCCTCAGATTTGAATTTGAATAAGCGCGGGAAAGCTGAGTGCTCAGAAGTGAAGAAAAAAATGGGGGGAAAAACAAGACAAAATGGAGGAATAGCTCGAACAAAATGAAACTGTTTTGAGTTTATATACCGTGTTGTGTGTTTATATATATGTATTTTTTCTAAATAATACTCTTAATTCGTTTTTTGTTTTGTTTGTTTTTTCTTTGTGGTTTTAAAATGTGGAGACATGCAAATTACAATTGTTYTTTTCTTCTGGTTGATTTTGCAGGCTGATGGAGAGAAGGCTGCCAAAGCCAAGGAAGAGGTTGGTGTCTTGCAAAATATTTTTATATATTATCTAAAATAAGGGTTTCCTGTTTTATTTTTTATTTACATTTTTTTTCATGTTCTTGCACATTTCTGATTCTGTACATATGTATATTGTATTATTCAGTAACTATAATACATGCCGAAATCTGGAAGTAAAATCGGAAAAGTTTCTCATACTTTGCTCATGATAATGGTAGTAATTATTTTTATTTAATCAAACTATCAAGGCTGTTAATAGGTGTTTATGTATTCTTAAGCATATTACGTTTCATCCTAAGAAAGCAAACTATATCAATAAAAGTTTTCAAACGCAATCTAAGTAATTATTACAGAGTAGTTAACGATTGTAACATGTCTTTCTTTTTTCTTTCTTTTGCAGCCAACCAGGCGCTCTGCAAGACTTTCTGCCGTATGTCACCTTGTTTGATTTATTTATAATTTTTTAATCATTGTTTATTCCCCGAAAAATATGATTATTTTCTTTACTATTATTTTCTTTACTTGATATTTGTGTTAGTTCATTTGTTGCTCCTCGTTATTTGTAGAAACCGGCTCCTCCCAAGCCAGCCCCCAAGCCTAAGAAAGCTGTCCCCAAGGTACGACCTTATATTGACAAATCTCGTTTTGTGTATAGACCTCGCAAAAAGAATGCTGAGGGAGAATAAAAGAAAACAAGGAATAGACACATAGACTCCTAGATCCTTTTACAMATAGTATTATACAGTGTAAATATTAACTTAATTTCATTAAGATTGAATGGCATCAATTAATTTTTTTAATAATAATAATGTATGTGAACTAAAATAACAGAAAGCAGCCAAAGGAAAGAAGGGCGCGAATCCTGCTGAGAATGGAGATGCCAAGGCAGAGCAGGTGAGTTAAAAACACTTTATCGAATTAACCTAGCATTACTCTGTACTTCAGGTGTATATTGTAGATTGAGGGTGCCTTTTATTTTAAATTGACTTTCCAATATGCCAAAGATGGTAACGTCACTAGTAATCATTTGACATGCAAATTAAGTTTTGCTAACACAGCAGACTGTGGGCTTTGTTCACTTAAAAGCTTCATCCAGAACCCAGAGAGTTTTCTGTGTAGTTTTAAGTGTACATTGAGTTTTTTTTTTTTTTTTTTTTTGTGCCCGTGATGATTCCTTTCCCTTTCTCTTCTTTTCAGGCGCAAAAGGCCGATGCCGCAGCAGACGCCAAATGAAAAGCCAAGCAATTGTTTAATGCTTCTGTGTACTTGGTGACTGTACAGTTTGAAATAACTATTTTTTACCAAGTTTTATATTAAGAATATCGTTTATAGTTTGTTGTTTGCCTTCATGTCCATTTTTAATGAAGCCGCCCACACC
This sequence comes from Clarias batrachus, assembly GCA_003987875.1. Classification (NCBI taxonomy): domain Eukaryota; kingdom Metazoa; phylum Chordata; class Actinopteri; order Siluriformes; family Clariidae; genus Clarias; species Clarias batrachus. The sequence continues at coordinate 270,311 of QMIH01000302.1, forward strand.
CTAGCTAAAATGTTTTGCCCTCGCTTAATTGGTTTTTAATATCCTGAACAGTTTCTGGGTCTTTTTAATTATATTTTAGACACCAAACATTCTCATAAGGCAGCTATAGTGTGTTTTAAACTGTTTTCGTGTGCTTACAGAAATACTGTATTGTAATTCTTGCATCCTGTTCTTATTAACGCATTTAAGACAAAATGACGGCTAAATTTTGAACGGAAAGTCGACCATGGATAAATTCATATGAAGTCTCCAAACTGTTAAACATGTTTTTTTTTTTTTTTCTAAGTTATATACACCAAAATTGGAAAGATGATTTGTGACTCCTATAATCACTTGTTCTAAATGGTTTTGATTAAAATAAAGATTTCAGAAAAAAAAGTGCATTTCTTCTCATAAGTATTGCAAGAATTATAATTTTAATATCATGAACATTTCACAGCCTTTAAAAGGTGTACACTGGTAAAGATATCTTGTAATTAGTGAGTAAAGCGCTGCCCATCAGTTATACACCACTACTTATTAACGGTAAAGGACAAATAGTGAACTGCTCACAATGAAGCAATGGCTTTTGTCTATACCTGTGGTGTACCTTTTCCATTGCTGAAGAGTAAATTAAGGTTGAAAACATTGTCTGAGCACCAGATTGGGTTAAATCACAGCAAACCTGATAAACTTGCAGGTCAGTGTATTATATTGATGTAATTGTTTAAAAGGGTAGGCTGAAGCAGGTGGGTTTTCCATAATGGCTTGTGACTGCAGTTGCTCAATAATTTAGTACTGAAACTGCAACGAGCAATTTTGTAAAGTGGACTTTATATCATCTCAAGCRCATTTTCTGTTATATTGAACTTTTAACCTTAGATTACATAGATAGACTAGGGATTGATTTATGAACTGTCTCATATCACCCAAATATGAGTCTGTTCTTCTCAAGGCTCTTCCTATTGTCATCTCAGGGAATCTTATCACTTTCCTTACAAGTATACTACAGTACAGTTTTAACTGATAATTTTCTAATGTATATCCCAAATTTTTGCCAAAAATGCCCATTGTTAAAAGTGCTAAAGTTAAACAACGAAAATCAAATTTGATTAAAACGTTTGATTAAACGTTAAATTTGATTAAAACTACAGTAAGAAAAGAAGGCTGGAATTACTAGGTCATGTTCATCACAATATTATAGCATTTGTTTATGGATAATCTAATTCTTATAGCATTTCCTAAAAAGCACACGTGACAGTCACATGAACGTTGAACCTTTGCAAACGTCTGTTCTGTTTTAGCAAAGTGTACAGATGAAGTATTTAGAGCACTGGAGCCTTGACCTCACTGGCACCGTTAATTGTATTATACTTCTCATAATTGAGAATAATTTAATATTCTGTCATTGTTGGGTATTGAACCAAAAGCGAAAAAGTCAAGCTTGTCAATGAATTACAGTTTAAGGCAAAAAAAGTCAATTCAGGGTAGATTAGTGGTTAGCACTGTTGCCTCTTATGTGCCTCCGGGGGTTGGTGGTTCGAACCTAACCTCTGGTCTGTGTGTCTGAGTTTGCGCATTCTCCCTGTGGGTTTCCTCTGGGTACTTGGGTTTCCTCTCACAGTTCATGAAACTGTGAGAGACATGAAAGTGTACGCTGATTGGTGTTCCGAAATTGCCCGTAATGGATGATCGGATGTGATGTGAGTGCGTGTGCGCTTGGGACCTGTGATGTCCAGGGTGTTCCCTTCCATGTGCCCTAAGAGTTCCCTGAAATAGACTCCAGACCCCACACATGATAAGCATTATGTACAACCGATGGATGGAAGTTAAATCAGAGTTTAATCCTAAATCTTTTTCATAATTGAAGGTTACATATTGGTTTTAAATACCGACCTGCAAATCGTTCATTAATTAATTTATTTTTCTTTAAAGCACTTCTTGCTTGCATTACAGGAACTTTTTTTTTAATGCAATACACATTCATCTATTCATYGGGTCATTTATAAAGCTACAGGTTTAGAGTAAGGAAAGGCCTTTAATTCCGACAGCTCTTTTTAAGCATTATGGAATCGCACCACTAGAGGACAGAATAACATTAAAAACTGTATTAAACAATTTGCCAAAAAACATTTTTAAAAATCCTTAATAGATGCAAAGAGTCTTGATATGAATATCATAAAGGGATCGTTCATGGGGTTTACAGGAAGCGATTGCCAACAAAACATTACAGGCTCAAAACTTTGTGTCCTGTCCCACTGTGTACTGTATATACTGTACGCAATCACTTCTTTGGAGATAGCGATGTTCACATGAATTTAATTCAATTTATTTCCTTTATTGTGCTTACATTCATTGAAGCAGATGTTGGGTAAATTGTAGAGTTCAAGCTGGTTAAGGCTCAAGGACTCCTCACAATCAATTTTCCATTCACATTCATGGCTTTATCAACAAAAAACATCTATCTCTAGACAACGTCAGACTCAGAATACCATCAGTCTAAAAACTGCTGGGTGGTACCGTAATGTCGTAAGAAAAGCACAGAAAACAATTTGATCTTAAAGCACTAATTTAATATTTTAGGAAGAGGTCAGTCTTTAGATAGCATTTGAAGATGGCCAGTTACCAATTACTGTTCAGACATCTAAAAGAAGTTCAGTCCACCACACAGGAGCCAGAAGAGAGAGAGGTCTCGATGCACGCCATCCAMGMSATGGTGGGACCAGTCGGACACTGCCAGAGGATCACATGGAGTGTTGTGCAGAGTGGGTTTTGATTAGTGCATTAAGAAAGCTGGATAATGGTTTGTTTCCAAGCTTCAGTGTTTTAAATCTTGACCCAGTAGAGGGAGCACAGCAACAGGATGGTRTGGGAGAACTTACAGTATGAAGGTTAAAACCAATTTGTGTAAGATCCAGTGGTGGGAGATCAAGCACTTGAGATGTTGTGGGCAAGACCTTCTGATGTTGTAAAGGAGAAATCATGAACTCACCCTGAGCTATAGCTTTGCACCAATTGGAATCTTTCAAGAGGTCTAGTATTTGCAGATATAATAATAATAATAATAATAATAATAATAAACTAATTATATGAAAGCATTTTAAATATTGAACTCGTGTGCAGGGCTGCAATGACATAATTTATGGCATTTGGCAGATTCCCTTACCCAGAGATACTTACATTTTTATCTCATTATTTCATCACATCTGAGCAGTTAAGGGGTCTTAAGGGCCTTAACCTGGGATCTTCCAGACTGTTGTCCAACACCTTAACCGCTGAACTACCACCTAACCCTACATTGTTGTTGCAATGATGCAACTCGGTCTCTTTTAGTAAAAA
>QMIH01000302.1:319417-341135 GCA_003987875.1 Clarias batrachus
CTTCTTCTTCTCATCTTCTACCTCCTCCTCCTCCACCCTCTTGTTCTTCTCATGCTCTTATATTTCTTCTTCTGCTTGTTGCTTGTTTTTGAAAAGAAATCCGAAATAACAAGCCAAATGTTGATGATGTAAAAATRAAAGTCTGGTGATAGAGTTTGGCAGTTTTTCCTGGCAGCATTCTGGGTTCTATTGGCTGGTTCCAAACTTCATAAATTTGTGAAATCAACTTTCTGCCTTGCTTTAAAACTTTGCTGTTGTTCTTCTTCATCTTCATTGCGTTACTTCTATTAGGGGTAATCACGGCCGATTATCCATTTCAAGCTGAATGCCGTTTCTGACGCGACCCCTCCAGTCTTATCCAGGCTTTGGATGGACCTATGTRARATCTACGGCAWAGACTTGAAGCAGAAGTATAAATCAGCCTTTTAGTKTGCYAGTTGTTGRCTACACGGCAGTAATCCTGGGRCTTGGGCGTGGCAGATGAGAAGCCCATGTCGGACTCTTCATGAACTCATGGACCATAGCACGCCAGGYCTTCCTAGATGTTGTCCATGGGGTTTTCTTGGCTAGGATACTGGACTGAGTTACCATCTCCTTCTCCAGATTACAACCTACGGGCAATTTGGACACGCCAATTAGCCTAAACTGCATGTCTGTGGGAGGAAACCGGAGAACCCGGAGGAACCCACCAAGCACGGGGGGGAACATAAAAACTCCAGTCACACACAGACAATTTAAAGACCTAAGGCTATTATGCTCACAGCCCCATCCCCCATCATCCGACCACAAACCGCACTTTCCCCTCAGGTTGAAACCTGATCTACATTCCCATGCGAGCACCTCTACGTACAGACACATTACTACGTACAGACACTCATTACTTATTATWACTGGTTTCGGGATTTCTGATCAGATTTTCTTAACCGAAACATACAAAGCGTTGAGCCTCGCTTACTTACAAGCTCAGAAAAGCTCTTTCGTCCTCCTCTGCTGTCTTCTCTTTGTCCACCTGACGCCAGCTGTCAAGAGACGTCCATCATCAGGTTTTCTCATTCAGATTTGATCATCTAAGTGGTGTTTGCCATCTTCTGTGTGCGGAAGTTAGTTATACAGAGTATATATTGAGTTGAAGGTGTGTTAGTGATGACATGACTCTCATGCCCTCTACCCCCCCCCCCAAACACACTCACTTTAGTGTCAGATTACAGTTTCTACAGCTGTTGTGGACTGTTTCTCTTTGCTCTTAAAGAGCTTCATCTCCTCACTTGTCTCTAATAATAGTACGCCACGATACATTATATTACTGTACATCAAACCATACATAGCACTGCTACATAGATTACGTATTATTAAATTCTGTATTACGTGTTGATTATCTAATTCATTTCCTATAACAGCTGCTTTGATAGTAATTCTGGCTCCAAGGCAAATCACAAGTATTTTAATGCACTGAATTAAATATGTTATTGATAGGATGAGGATTTGTYTATTCATGTTAGATATGTTTATTTAGCATTTGTGTAAGGAGACTCAGGCGGCACGGTGGTGTAGTGGTTAGCACTGTCGCCTTGCACCGCCAGGGTCCGCGTTCGATCCCTGGCCAGGCTCGATTCCCGTCTCTGTGTGCATGGAGTTTGCATGTTCTCCCCGTGCTTGGTGGGTTTCCTCCGGGTACTCCAGTTTCCTCCCACAGTCCAAAGACATGAAGGTTAGGCTAATTGGCGTTCCCAAATTGCCCGTAGTGTGTGAATGAGTGAGTGTATGTATGTATGTGTGTGTGTCTGTGCCCTGTGATGGATTGGCACCCTGTCCAGAGTGTACCCTGCCATGTGCCCTAAGTCTCCTGCGATAGGCTCCAGGCCCCCCGTAACCCTTATTACAGGATTAATAAGGTATAGATGATAAGTGAGTGAGTGAGTAAGGAGACTCCAGTGTCAGCACTTGGCAACAGTCAGTGATAAAGATGGACCTTGAAGTTTTCCTTCCTTGGGAAGTTGTCAGAACGGTAACATCAAAGGGCAACCTCAGATTCTGAAAAGTGAATCTAATGCTAAGTGACAAAATCTGCTCTTCATCAAATGACCACTAGGAGCTGGCTTACATACAGTACACAAACATACAGTCAAAAAAAAGGAAAATAAAGCACATCACACATTCGAATATTCATTTAATCACCTTCATTTAATAACTTTCAGTTTTAATAAACATGTGACAATCTGGTCATTCAGTACATTCAGGTCAGCAGCTGGCTTCATTTTATTAACACATAATGTTGCTGGATCTAGACCTGAGCAAGTTAGGCAACACCAGGACATAACACTGCTTATAAAACCTCCTTGTACAGGGGGCAGTATGCATGGTGATGCATTGTTTTATGCGCTTATCCTGACACGCCCATCAATCTGGAGTTGGACAATCTGACAACTTTTTATTTTTATTTTTTATGAGTCTCACTAACAAGAGGTTTTCTTATCGCCACACAGTTGTTTAATCCCAATCACATTGTAGGTTAATGGAAATACATATTTTCACGCCAACCTGCCGATTTTCTATGATGAGACTTAAACACTAAGTGTTTTTTGACCATGTTTCTTCCATGAAGTTCAGCAATGTCCTTCCAGGTTTTAATAATGTGTTTGACAACTCTTGAACAAATTCTAGTAATTTTAACATTTTCTTTTGCTTTATGAAAGACAATAATTTGAACCTCCTTAAAAACTTAAAAACATATGTCTTAAATGCATTGTTGATCCTCATCTACATCTTCATTTGTGTTTGGAACATTAAATAATTAATTTTTTTCTAAACATGAAAAATGTTGTCCTCTAAAATTTTGATATTTAATTTTATAATATATTAAATATTTTATATTCAGTTATGTGAAAATTAATTAGTGCTTCATGTCACTGAATTTCTCAAGGTGAACAGGCTAATTTATATTTAAAASATGAGAAGGACCTTTAAGGGATTATTAWTATAATAATAATAATATAAGTGGATCTAAACTTTTGAATAAAAGTGGCACACATGCTGAGCTAGGGAGACACTGTTTAGGCTTTGTCAGGGGAATCGTTAATGGTTTAAACCCTTAAAAGTTCTGCATTTCCAATTTTGCGACTGTGGTAGGACCTCCGGTCAACATTCACACACACGAACACACACACACTACAGGCAATCTGGGAATGCCGATTAGCCTTGTCTGTATGTCTTAGAGAGGAAACATCATGCACGCAGCCCCAAGGTGGGATTCGAACCCGGAACCTGGAGGTGCAAGGTGTAAGCGCTACCCATTAAACCACCAGGGACATTTATAAATTTTACAGAAAAAGAAAACTTATTACTTTTGATATATTGCTTAATAACATTTTACTTACTTTAGCATTTGTAAATGTTGGTCTGCTTCACTTATGTTTGTAAAAAGTGTTATTGTAAAAAAGGTGAATTGACCCGGTTTTCATCCTTCCTGTGTGACTCCTGATCCTCTGTTCTCTCGTCCATCCTGTCAGCACAATTCCATTAAACATCCTGCCCTCGGATTCTCMGAGTGTTTTCAGAGCTCCTCCATGAAATTCCTTTTGCTGAAGGCTCAGACGGCTATATTTCAGGCTGGACATAATGGTGTGTGTGTGTCAGAGCTATAGTGCCTCTTCAGTGGCTGCTGCGTTTCTTATTTTTATTCCTTTTTATAGGTTTAATTTTGATAAACAATACATATACTGTATATAAACTTCCATTGTTTTAAAAGCCAATTTGAAGTTTCTCTTAACAACTATTAACATTTACAAACTGTATCTGAAACACTTGCACACTCAGCCGAGTCGACGTGGTTTCATGATTGCGTTCTGGTCCATTTACTGGGTCAGATGGACGTCTTTATTATTGTTGTCTGTCATTCCTACGAAAACATGGGTTCAAATGCTTTCCTTAGATGATCCATGAGACCCTCCAACAGAGTGCAATCAGGAAACAGGAAATTAGCTGTGCCACTAATGAAAGTGTACGCAGAGCCATGAGGGCGGTGTAATGACAGAGCGAACATTACAGGGATGGATTTCTTTTTCCATTAGAACACACAGCTGGGATCCCCCTTACAGAGGACCAGGATCTGTTCCGTGCATCGTCTACACTTTCTTGCAAACGGAAAGATGATGTTTCAGGAATAAAACATGACAGAGTGATTGTTACAGTACCACGCTAATAATATGACACCTTGAAGTGTTCTATTCCTCTTACACCACAGTGATTTCCCAAAACTAACACTCACTTACTCATCATCTATACCACTTTATCCTGTATACAGGGGGGCMTGGAGCCTATGCCAGGAGACATAGAGGACAATGCGGKGTACACCCTGGACGAGGTGATAATCCATCGCAGGGCACACATACAGTACACATACTCAGTCACACATTGAATGCGCTGTTGAAGGAACCTGGATTACCGGGAAGAAACTCACCAAGCACGGGAACAACATTCAAATTCCATGCATACAGACCCGAGGTGGGAATGGAACCCAGAACCTAGAGGTGCAAGGCCACAGTGCTGCCCCAAAGCTAACGCTGAATTATCAATGAAATAATGATGTAATTTTAAAAAATCCCTTTAATGTTATAGAATTTTGACAAAGACATAGACAAGAAAAAGCATCTTACCAGGTTAACAAGAAATCACACACAAACAAAAACAATCCAACATATTACCAATTACACACATAGAGTACTGTGCGAAAGTCTTGAGCMCCCCCCATKTTCCAGAGAGCAAAATTGTCTCTTTAGGCACTTTGCAGCCTGTCAACATTTGTTTCCATTTCTTTAATTCAATCTACATAATTTAATATATTTTGATTAAATATAAAGAAATGATGGCTGGTTCAAGATTTTGGAACAGTACTGTATTTTAACACTCATGTATAATCATTTCCTGTATTAGTTGCTGAAATATTCAAATTATGTAATTAATACAAATATTACAGACCACAAGTTCACATTAGCTCATCACAGTTTAGCTAATTTTCCTTCACTTTAATTAGTCATTGTTAGCTGATGTTTGGAACATTGCTATAGAAATTTAGGCTAGCAAGCTAGCGAACCTGGCTTCATTTATCCTGTACTGTAAGTAGTTCATCAAACGCTAGCTTGCTTCTGTGTATCCCAAGCTAATAGTTTTTACTCAGAATATGTTTCCCACAGTAGAATAGTTTGACAAGCTTCCTAGAAGACTTAGCTGTCTGTCAWGTTGTGATATTCACTGCTACAGAGGTAATGTTATTGTTAGCAGGCTAATACATTGTGTTCAGCTACTGTTATATAAACCTTTTTTTTCTCTCTTCTAGATTGAGTGTTAGCACTGACTATTTACTGTCTAAGCATTTGACTTCATATGTGACCATGAACCCACAATTTCCCATGATACCATTTTATCTTTAACCTTTATTGTGTATTTTTTTAGACCAGGCACTGAGATAGGGTGCTAAAAGAGGAAGTACAAATCTCAAAGTTCCAGGACACACCCTGCACCATAAAGTCAGCTTTGATCCACTGTAGAATAATGTGGATGGACATTTTAGGCAAGGGCACACACACACACACACACACACACACACACACACACACATACATACAAAAACAACAGAAGGTCCTTTCCCATGGATACCAGATGGAGTTCAATATGTCTATAGCCTCAAGCCTCACCTGATTGTGAGGGAAATCCTGAACTTGTCCAAAAAAAACCCTCTRGACTATAAGCTTTATGKGCTGTGGAACTTCAATGTGGACGGAAAGATGAACGGGCACAAATTACCGACAGAGAAGGTGCAGTAAATTACTTTAAAATCCATCTGTCAGCCCCCACGGTGTAATGTAATTAACGTAATTAATAGGAKTTAACTGTGGCTCATTAGACATGCTTCAGGTTCAGTGGCTATAAATTCTGAAACGTGAGAACCCTAGTGTCCAGCCATAGACTCCAATCAGGCATGACTTTAAAACCAGTGACAGGTGAACTGAATTACACCGTTTATCTTGTTACATCACGTGGATGAGCTGGGTGTGTGTGCGCGGGTCACTTACCTGGGAAAGAGACGCACTATGCGAAGAAGCAATAATAGTGAAGGCAAGTTGGAGAATACACTTTGGGTGGTGTTTTATTGGGAGATCTTGTGTTCTGGTTTTCATGTGGATGTTACTGATATGTACCAGCTTATAAACATTGTTGCAGACCAAATACACCTCTTCACRTCAATGGTATTTCCCAGTGCCATTGGTTGTTTTCAGGAATGGCTTGAGGAACAGGAATAGAAGTTCACTTGGCTTGCAAATTCTCCAATTCTCAATCAGATGGTGCATCTTCAGTCAGAAGACCGTGCAATTTGCCACACTTTAAATTTAAAGGATCAGGACACAGTACACATTCAGAGGTCTTCCGGAGGCCTTGGCTCAGTGTGGCAGAACTGTTTTGGTAGGACAGGAGGGACCTAAACAATTTTAGGCAGTTTGGATTGAATAATGTCCGTGTACTTGTAGTAGAAATGTGCGCACACCACAGTGATGTGGTTTCCCATACAAAGGCTGAATTTAATGTGGATTTTGAGATGAACATTGTGCTAAAACAGGACAACCCTGGTTATTGATGTTAGCCGATCACTGGTGACTGAGAACACCTGCTGTCTTAAACACAGTTAAATAAAAATATGTCTAAAAATACTGATAGAGTGTATGACTATATATTTTTATACCACAACTGACTAAAGTTTTTAAGAAAAAAAAAATTGGGGAGAGTAGCCTATATATTACAATTATATTGTGATAACTTCTTAACTTTTTTTCGGGGCTATTTCATGAATCTATGCCGCTGCTGAGTTCTCCACCAGACAGACCATCTCCCTTATTCTTCATGGGACGTTTTATTTCCGAAGCACCTGCACAGCCCCACTATTTATAACCGGCCTCATGGAACTCACAGCTAAAACATTTCCATCATATTCAGCACATGCCGTGATTCTGTGTCTGGTTGAACACGGACTAAACATGCCACAGCTGCCAGTCTGATCCAGTTTAACAGGGACGTAATCAGATCACCTTATGTGATCCCTGAACACAGCATGAAGAGACGGTATGATACGGATTGTTGATGCATTTTGTGCAACGTTGATGTATACTGTGTAAATGKTTTTTTATGAGGTCCAAAAACAGACCCCAGCTCACCTTTGGCCATATAAAAAAATATTAGCATAATATGTGACTCTAATCTCCAGTTTGATTAAGATGCGCAATTATACACAGTTAAACAAGTCTATAAAATAAAATGAAAAAATTATAAATGATGACAAATGGGAAAAAAATTAAGGCCAATTGTACTTATATCATTTCCTATAAATAAATTCAACTTAGTACACCTATGCTGTGTTTAAATTAGATCCACAAATACTACAATTAGAGACTCTGGTAACACTTTATTTTAAGAGAGTCTTTGATATTGGTTTAATAAATCATAATTATACATGGCTTATTCACTATGCATAAATATTCATTGAAACATTATCTATGAATGAACTAAGTTCAAGTTTTAGTTCTGATAATGTACAACAATACGCTAACTGTTAAGACAAAGCTGAAGGCTCGGGTTCAATTCCCACCCAGTGCCCAAACMTCAGCCACTCGATGCAGTGCCAGTCCCAAGCCCAGATAAAATGGGAGGCAATTTCCCAATGGGAGTTTTACGCAAGTATGCAAACTCTACACATATATTTCCAAAGCGGGAATCAAACCCTCAAGCCTGGAGGTGCGAGGCTACGGTGCTAACCAATACACCGCTGTGCTGCCCATTAACAGAACACTGCTTTTTAAAAATGTGATTTAGGTTCTGCAAAACAGCTACCTCATGGTGTCAAATGTTAAAAACAAACAAACTACAGTACATGAAAAAATCAGCCACGCCGTCATCATCATCATCATCAAAAGACATCACTGATAAACTGGAAGAAACTTGAGGCAGCAATTTTTAGATATGATGTTGAGTGAAGCAGGCTTCCATTACTTGCTAGCTATGCAAGTTTAGCCTTTTTATAAATGTTTATAAATTCTCTCTAATGACACCTAATTGTCCTTATTGATTTCGTCCTTCCACACTGACAGCTTAGCAGGCATTTCAACTCAGCGCTACTGAACGTCCAGGTATCATGTTGCTCGTCAAGCTACAACCCCCCGCAACGGTAGTATCTCCTGATCTCAGACCCAAAACAGACTAAACGGTGGAATTTACCAAGATGCTTTGCTCCTTTTGCCTCGTCACAATTGTCCAGCATCTGCTAATATCATTAGTGCATGGAGTCAGTGTTGTTAGTGCCTAAAGGCCATTCAGACGCTGCTAATCCCTGATCTTTGATAATGGATCCAGATGAATATTAGAATGAATTGTATGATTAGACTGCATTTAAAGCACACACAGGTACGGCTTTGGTTTCCCAGCTTAGAGTTAACTAACCTTTGACATGCAACCACATGGCGTAGCTTTCATGTTTCTTTGAACACACCCTGACCCTTTTCTCTCTACCCGTAGTCAAAGTATCACTGAGAAGTTCTCAGGGCAGAGTCCCTCCCTTCCCCCCTCCGACCTTTGACCAGACGCTCATGCATGAGGGAGTGAGAGGACAGAAAAGGACCACACTCTGATTTATAGCCTTTTGGTGCCATCTGATCCCTGGGAGAGAATGAGGAGAGGTGCTTAGATCCGTTTGCATTCTCAGGTAGTTTTGTGAAGCTCTGAAGCAGATGCCACATTAATGCTTATTTTAGCAGGTCAGATTCCCAAGTATACAACTTACGTAGGTTTGCGAACCGAAACGTTCATGCTACCCAGTTTAGTGATTTAACAACCGGGTTTAATAATTAGATTCACAAACTCTAAACCTGATCCAGACATAATCAACCAACCAACTGAGGACCTCTATAATAATCCATGCTCATTAGGGGTTTAAACAATTAATCTGTCTCTGACACCATTTATATCTTTACCCTTGACTACTACAACCTGCTAACACTCCTTCTATAAGAATAAAGTGTAGCACCTATCATATACAAATTTAATCCGTTCCGGAGCTGAGGTCTTGAAAGTGAAAATTCGTATTGCGAAACGCATTTTCCCATAGAAAATAATGTAAATGCAGATCATTTGTTCCAGCCACCTAAAAACATTACCAATTTGCAAGACTATAATCATATTGTATTACATATAAGAACATTTAGAAAAGACATGTAAATATAATAAAATATGAAATAAATAGACATTAAACCTCACTTAACATTAATTCATGATTCCTCGTCATTGATAACACCAGGACTAATGGTGATATGTCTTCACTAAATCTTGCACAAAATGCAAAAATAACAACCAAAAAATTCTTAAACCTGTTTTGTTTGGATTTCCACTGACGTAAACAAGTTCTGAGCGGCTCCCCGCTGGCTATGCGCGACTTAGCCAGCGTTCGGTTCAGCACTGTTCGGCCGCTTGTATGCCGAAAATGTACACAGAGGGGAATTTCTTGCTAAATTTTTATTCCTATTGCGGGGCGTCCGTATGTAAAAGTACCCCTGTACATAAGTAACTAGTTTATCAAAACATTTCGCCACATTAGCTGTAATGGTAAATGGGTAAAAAGTATAATAAAGCCATTTTTAAAAGACATAAAATTGTCATTGGTAATTTGTTGTGGCATAAAAGGAATAAAATAATTTTGTGATGGTAATTGTAACTCAACTTTGAGTCCGCTTCATCACTTCACTTTTTGTTTGTAATGGAGCCCCTAGGATGCACCCCCCCCCCCTGTATAGACTAGGATGTACTGTATATGAAATAAGGGTTAAATGTGAGTTCCTCGGGATGTTTGCGCTCCACACGAATGAAGCTATTCTCAGACCTTCTCACAACAAAGCCCTCTCACAGGTGTGCATCTGTGCTGGACTTTGTTGCTTCCTGCTTCTAATTCCATGCTTGTATGGCATCACCCTCCACCCCTGACACAAACGCACAATCGCGGTACTGTCCTCGACTCCACCGCAGACTAAATTAAGACACATCTCAGACAGGCATTCTGAGTCTAGCCCACAGTGCATATTTCTCTCTCTCTCTCTCTCTCTCTCTCTCCGTCTTTCTGAATCTGACTCTCCCGCCCACTCAGTCACTGTCTCTTTTATAACGTCTCTTTGAGCACATTTCTCTCTTTCTCTTTCTGTCCCTATCTGAGTCATGCACATTTCTCCGTCGGGCCTGGATGGCACTGGCATGTGAGAGCTGCTGACGCTGAAGAATTAGGCCAGATTTGCCACACTTCACAAACTAGGCTGTGCCCACGGTGCCCTCTCTCTGTCCACAGTCTCTCGGAGTCGCCAGGCCGCAGTTTAGTCCACCGTACGTTATTGACGTATAATGTGGCTGCAAATAGCAGCCTTGTTCGAACCTGGGGCGTTTTCCGAAGTCAGTGAAAATCTGAGCTTGCATTATTCCCTTTGATTAACACGCTGTTTCTCTTTCTGTGCCAGAAATAGATTTTCGTTGCTACTGGTTGCCTTTGGAATCTAAGTATAGTTAACAGGATTCAGTGGTAGTGAGTTTAACAGTACATATAATTTGCCTTTAATGTGGCCTAGCTGGGTAATGGACCGAACGCTAAGAATATCAGAGGGATCCTTTCACGCTCCTTCCAGGGAACTAATACGTGAGTGCAAACTGGTCAAGGTGTGACAGTTTTCACTGAACTCAGTGGCACTGAACCTGTACCTCAGTAGAATTGAACTTGAACCACCATCAGTCTTGATTTCTGATTAGTCAGGAGGTGCTGATTCACTGTCTGACAGTAGTTGTTATGCTGTTTCCATGGTAACAAGTCATTCACATGCAGTGGTATAGTGGACAGTGGTATAGAGCACATAATATACGGATAATAATAAAAAATAATAATAAAAAAAACTGATAAAATCATATTAAGCAAGGAGAAATATATAATCATATAAGATTTCTGTGAGATGTTTGTTTGGAATTTGTGGAAGGAATATTATAGACTAATGTTTTTTAGGAAAAATGACAAGTAATCACTTCAATAAAAATGATAATAATAATAATAATAATAATAAAACAAACCCTTTTGTAAACAGTTTTCGATGATTGTTAACTGGAGAGCCTTCTGAGCTATTCAAGATAGAAAATGTTTATTATGACTTTCAAAGCACTTGAACAGTTTGACAGCAAAATGAGAGAAACACCATTTTTAAACCTACCCTCGTTTCTGTTGAAAACTTAATTGAATTATTCTTCTATTAGAAGCTTGTGCCGGGTATCGCAAGCTCAGGTTTTGTTGCATTTGGGAGCCATAATGCACTTAAAATATTAATAAAAGTAATAACATTCATTCCTCTATACTGCTCATACAGACAATTTTTTGGGAACAGCAATTAAACAGAACGGAATCGGACCACCGACCATTGAGAASCAACATCGTAGTGCTAAACACTATGCCATCATGCTGCCTTGAAATAAGAACTAAATGCTAAAACTTTTAGTAGTCACTTGATTGCTTTCTATACAWGATAAGTGTGTTGTGTGCTGGAAGCTGTTGTGTCAGTCCTCCTGGTTTTGTCTCCAATCAGGATTTTCGCCACGTTGCCGCCAGCGACTCACTAAAAAATGACGTTCAAAGCATGAATCTGCTCTGTTCTCCATTTAAGCTCAGTAATTCAAGCATTATTATTGATACTACATTACACATTAGCATGGTCACTAACACACTATAGTTTTTTTTTAATCCAGTGTGAACAGGACTGTAGCAGGTGGAGTTGAAAAATCACCCAGAATTCACACTGATACGGTGCCTTGCAAAAGTATTCCTACCCCTTGAACTTTTCCCACATTTTATTACACTATAGCCACAAACGGAAATGTGTTTTATTGGGATTTTATGTGACACATAATTGTGAAGTGGAAGGAAAATGATAAATAGTAAAAAAAAAAAAATGACACAAATGAAAATCTGAAAAGTGTGGCGTGCATTTGTATTTATCCTCCTGAGTCAATACTTTGTATAACCACCTTTCGCTGCAATTACATTTGCAGGTCATTAGGCGTATGTATCTATGAGCTCTGCACATACTGTATATAGAGTATAATTTTTGCCCATTCTTCTTTTCAAAATAACTGAACCAATTTTCATGTCAAATTTGGGAATTTGTGCTTTTTAATTACTCAAACAAATGTAATGTCTTCCTTGCATCTTTAAAAAAAATTGCCAAAATTCCAAAATGGATACATCTCACTATGCTCTTAAATGTTTCATTGCTTTAAATTTGCTGTAGTTGTACTGAGGAATATATTTTCACTTCTTCCTTATTTGTAAAGAATAGAATGAAATAGAAACTTCATTTATACTGCCTATGAGAATCATTTATTGAAAAATTGAAAACACTCATTTCTGATGATTTGGCGTCACACTTCAAAAAGTCACACCTACTTTGGAATTGTTTTACAATGCTGTTATGGAACTGACATGATCATAGCATTACTAATTAATTCCTGAAGTGTAAAAATGTAACTTCCATGTACCTCACATGTTGTTGATGAGCCACGACATTTTAGCTGTCGTCCAAAATGTGCTTCTTTRGTTTCGAGCTTGTAAACCTGCTTATGTGTTTTCTGTCATTGTATGACACTGTTAATTATTAAAATGGACCAGCAGCAATGTTCAACTTGAAGACAAAAGCATTTTTGACTGGAGAGCACATTTTATGGAGATATGTTTTCTCCAATCGACTCGATCCGTCCAAGCAAATGCTTCAAAAACTACGCCTTAGGCTTTGCATGATCAAATCTGATTAGTGTTAATGCTTTATTTCGGATATGTATCCACCAATCATAAAGAAGTAACGTGTTTCAAATGAAAACTCCTTGTTGCATACTGTAGCTTTCACAAAAGGCTTTAAAATATACAGTCAGTCCGATCTATGTCATCGTTTACCTGGTTACTATAAGAGGTATGGCATTGCTCGGTCCACATCTGGATATGCGCGCCAGTACAACACTGTCAAATCACACTGTGTCTCTACAGTTTCATCGGCTGATGCTAGAAAAAAAATTGAAGAAAAGGAAACTTTAAAGCAACAAAAACAGGATGTTGCACAGCAGTGTTTGATAGCAGAGCTATTGTACGTATGCACCCACAGTGGATGGAAAAAGAGAGAAAGGAAAGAAAGACGGGTGTAACTTGACCACCGAGACAAAACAGAGACCTTTTGGCTCGTCTTTGCTGCTTTTAAATGGACCCTGGTGTGTCTGACTCAAGTGCACTACATGCTATGATTTCCCAAACAATAACAGGCTCTCGAGACCGGGCGAAAAACGAGAAGAATGTCGGGGAGAGCCGAGAAACACTTTAACCCAACCGTGACTCTTTTTCAGTAATAAAAAAGCCACCCAACAGATATAGGATACTTATTTTTACTAGATTTACAGTTGTAATGTAAATGTAATGTAATGTATTGGTACTTCTACAGTAGGTGCGTGGTTTGCTTCGTATTCATGACGTCATTTAAAAATAAATAAGCGAGAGTCAAAAAAAAAATGCTTCATTAAAAATACTTTTATTTTCATTGCCTGCATGAATTATAAACTTTTGTAAATATATTCAAAATCTCTTCTGGACAGAAATAAACAACTTGGTCTGTAAACATGCGCGAGAGAGACCTGGAGACATCTTGAGTACTTGGAGTGATTTGGGAGTCATGCCACAGGTGAAATGATCTGAATGAGTCTTGCCTTGCCAGCTCTGTCAAAATTCACCCCGTGAACCTTAAATTCCACAGCAGACCTCAGATTAGTTAAAAAAAAAAAAAACTTTTCTAAAAACCACCCCGACCTTCTGACTGGCAGAACTTCTTCATTGTGATGAATGTGCCTTTTTGGCCATTTAAGATCCGGACCTATACTGGGAGCGCGGTTTTAAGGACAGACCTGTTGCTGAGACTAATTTGTCAATTTAGCGCAAGTAGGTTTCTGTATACTACCTGTATCTGGAAATAACTTTATATGCTTTTAGCAGTACAAGAAATGTGATTGTCAATGCAATTTCTAAATAATCAGCATTAAAGTTGAATCAAACTAGGTAACTTTAACTTTGGCTATTTCTTTGGCATTAAATGTTCTCCTAGACAAAGGTGGTTCACACAAAATAAAATAAGYTTCACCCAMTCCTACGCCAACTGCCTACCCCGTCCCACCTCACTTCAGTGCATTAGTGCATGAACACATACTGTATCTGTTGTCTGTTTGATTCCAACGCTTKCGTTTAATGGGGGAAAAAAAACAACAACACTCGAGGTATACACGGTTCACTTCACACTCACACATCGGATCCCCAGCACGGGGAAATCTAAGTGGTTTTCCGTTTTTAATTATTCATCTATTGAGATGTACTTGAGCACAAGGCGCTGTTGTTCTCCAACAGCTAAAAAAAAAAGAACAGAACGTACAAGTATTACTTATTTACAGACAGAATGGAACTGCTGCAAGGATGGGCAAATTATAGAAAGGGTAGTGAAAAGCGGCCATATTGTTCACGCTCGCTTCATGATCAAATGTAAGACTTAGATGTGCCATTTAACACCTTTTCAAGTTGTCTGATACACAAATATTAATAAAAAAAAATGAAATAAATATAGCTCTTCAATAGTAGCTCTTCAAATGTGTAACAGCCAATACAGCACTTAGTCCAAGAGTGTTATCTTTGTGCCTATACAGTCGACTCTTTGGGACCTTTGGGTCCTTCCCTCGCGGCGTTCTTACAGCCGTAAAGCCACTTTATCACGCGGGCGTTCCTCTCGATGATCGACACGGCCGAGGGTACTTGCTCAGTCACTTCCTCCTGAAAGAGGCCCTCCCCGGAATGCCGAGAGAACTCGCTCGGCTCAGATCCACCTTCAAGTCCCCGAACACTCCTCAGAACCAGAGAGAGCGTGTCGACCGAGCTGGCACCCGATGGGAAGTTCTCAGGTCCGAGCCGATCCACCAAGTCCCAGTCAAGGCCGCAGAAGTCAAAGAAGCGCTCATGTTCAGACAATGCCAGTGATGAGCAAAGTCGAATGTCTGATTTAGAGCGCTGGAGCATCAACACTGGCTTCCACGGATCCATATCGTTCTCGTTCCCGTTCTCCAAGGTGTTTCTCAAGGAATTTGTCAATCCAAAGGAAACAGGCTCCTGGAAGCTGCTATTGCCGTTGTTTGACTCTGTTCTACTGGATCGCCTTGTCCCATTCCCACCATCTACAGTGTCCCGGTCAACAGACCACGACATGCGCGAGTCTCCATCCCGYGATGAAGACTTCTCCTCACTGATTGTCAGCTTATCGTCATTCCTGCTGCTTTTCTCTCGCATAGAACCTTGGAAGAGCCTGCGTACAAAGCTGTAGCCCTTCGTCTCGGCACTCGCGTTTCCGTCGCCGTTTCCCATCGGACTCTTACATTCTTTCTTCTGCCTATAGATGACCAGGGAGTCAGGCCGCAGCATGCGCTTCCCAATGCTCCGTCTCATCATGGGTGCGCTGTGCGGCGCCACCAACGGTGTGCCGTTCGGGCCCCTCAGAGTGGGCAGAGGTGCCCGAGTCGAGTTGTTCTTGTTTTGCTTCTCTACCTCAAGATACAGAGCTCTGAGGTTTTCCTTCCTGGAATCATCCTCATTGTTGTTGCGGGGTGAGAGAGGGCACGGACTGAGAGGCGTGCGTCGAGGCAGGACTGGTGTCAAGGGTGTTGGTGCAGTGAAGGTGCGGCGCGATGGTGGTGGAGGTGTCGCACAAGGAGCTAGCACGGGTTCTTGCTTGGTGTTAATGACCTGCTGGCTCTTGACATATTTGGCTTTGTCTGCCTCTAACCGCTCCACAGCACTTAYAGAGTGGCCCCGATTCCCACTGTCGATCTGCCTGCGCAGGTAATCCGGGCCCTTGTTAAGAAGACGCAGGGGTGAGGGCGAGCCGACTGGTGTTAGGGGCTTCATTATTTATTTACCTCCRCAGTAGTTAAAAAAGCATCCAAACCGAAGCCCTAAGTGCCAGCGTCCCTCCGAGATGGGCACTTCTTTTATCACGGGCTGGGCGCTCAGGAGCAGAAAGAATCCACCAGAACTTTTACATGTAATTATCAAGGATATCCATGTGATGCAGGTTACAGTGGCTATTCTTGAGTTTTGCTATACTTGGTGTCGAAATCTGACAAGAACAAATTGATCTAAATGCAGTATTTATACACCCACTAGATGGGAAGGGCGAGAGCAAATCCTTTTTTTTTTTTTTTTTCCAACTGCAGTCCCAAATGAGATGTTCCCCTTACCACAGAGAAGCAGAAATAGAAGTCCCAATATGCCTTTAAGTCCAAATCCGACTTTTCTTTCTTCTCCCCTCTTTCAGAGTCCTCCAATCTTCAGAGAGTTTACTTTTCTTCTGAGAAGGTCATCAAGAGGAAGGTACGCGATGGCACTTAGCTGTTTGCTTTTTGATAGCCGTCTTGGTCGCTTTGAGGTGAGACTTTTGTCCTCCAGACTCAGGCTTGCTGTGACTGGCAGTAGACTAGACGTGTTGCCTATTCTGGAATCCTGTGAAAACAAAAGGTAGAGACAGAGGTCAGATGGTGAAACTTTTTTTTTTTGAGCACGTTTGAATTGGCATGGGATCAGATCCCTGTAGTTTTCGGAGTTGTATCGGAGACATATCCGGACCGCGAGTTGAACCCAGAGCTTCACATCCTATCTAAAAGAACCCTGGTTACAATTTGAGCAACTCTTGATTGCTTTACTCATATATAATGCATGAACTACTCAGGAGTTCTCAGAGACAAGAGCTCAAGAATCTAATGCACGACCGCTGTGAGTGTAATTACTGATGAGTCTAACTTAATTACATATTTCTTTCAGAAACATTCGTCCTGAACCTCACCAAACTTATATGGGTGTACATCTCGAGACTTTAAGATCGCAAAATGCACAACAGGCTAAATCTTAGGTATATTAAAGTAAAAAAAAAATAATAATAAAGAAAAAATAATAATAAAACAGATGACCACCATGTGTCTAGTCTCATATCTCCTCTCATATCTCAAGCTTTCTCGAATGGAATTACCCCAGACGCGTGGCCTGTCTGAGGAAGTGCCAATGCCAAATTGCATAATTCAAAACATGACACATCAAAGCGCTATTTTAGCGTATCCTCTTCTGTCATATGGCGAGCCGTAACTGGAACAACAACAACAGCAAAAAAAACAATATAGAGCCTGCTGAGCTGGAAAGAGCTGGCTGACCCAGTTAAAAGTAACGAGTGCGGAAATGATCTGGCTTCCCGGCTCTGTTGTTTGAAGAGCTCGTAGTAAAACAGTATGTATTACCGCACACTCAGCCTTATCCTAACAGTAAAACTCAGACCTGCGTTCATTTGGAAAATCCGCTTATCACTAAAATAAGGCAGGAGAGACTCCGGTTCCTTTCATTAATTACCGAGCACTCGTGTACTTGGTTTATGAACTAGCTATCTATCTTTCATATTATACACCTCGCTCCAAAGAGTAAGTACACCATACCCTCATTCCCAAAGCCTCCTCCACAGCCTCCTGTCATAAATCAGCTCAAAGTGAAGGCCCGTGCCTTTCCCAGATGTCAGGGAGGTTGGGAAAGCAGCTATTGTTTGCAAAAGAATTCAGAACAGGTGTGGAAAAAAAAAAAAAAAAACACAAGCCTGGATCAAGCCAGGGTAAGATGTTGAGAAGTAACCAGGGTAGCTGAGCAGTATATCACTTTAACACACAGTCCTTTGAAAAACTTTCCATTTTTAACTGTATAAAAGAGTCCACATGTTTTCTTTTGTTTGTTTGTTTGTTTGTTTTATTTTTAATCTGCTCCATGTTCACTATTTCAAAACTGCACAGTGGTCATCTCAGATACATTTTTACAATTAAAGGTCCCATATTTTACTAATTTCATCTTCTCTCTTGTTGTTTAACGGTGGATAGAATCCAGTAAGCTGCATTACTACCAACTGTAGGTCTCAAAAAAAAAAAAAAACTATATTCTGTATGCTTCGTTCCCTGATCTTGTCTTGTCTTGCTCTGTGTCTCGAGCGCTTCATCTACTTTTAGCCGGTACTTCCACACACACTCAATCTTCTCTACAGTTCTCTTTTAGTGTCTTTGATTGGCATCCTGTAAGTTGCATTACTACCACCTACTGTATAGATCTCACTCTAACTCAATTTCCAGGAACTTTAAAAATGACTTTCCAGTCTTCCTTAAAACAACAACAACAACAACAACAACAACAACATGTAACGCTTCATAACCTGATCCACGACCCCACATTCTAAAATATATCTCTATTTCTTCAAGAACTTAACATACAGTACAGTAGGTCTCAGAACTCCTAATGAAATACTCCTTCAGATAATGCATGGGGGAGGGGCTCTCTTATATGAGGTCATATTAGGGAGTGACCTATTTGGCTTGTTTAAGCTCCAGCCAATACGAAAAGAAAAGAAAGAACAAAAAGCATGAAATATATTTCTTCTTTTTTTGGGAGACCCAGCTGATTGTCTAAAAAAAATTAAATAAAAAGGATAGCAGGGGTAAAATTTGTTATTTAAAAGAAAGCCTTTTGTTCTGGTCCTGTCCAAAATTTAAGACCTTTTGGCCTAAAATCCATTTTGTGAAAGAACTAATCACAATATTTCGATTTAAACTCTACTTTTAGTCAGGATGAATTCCTCTGCGGGTTTTCAGAAGTAAACAGTTTAAATATAAAATCTAAATGTTTCAATGCTAAGCTAGAAAGGCTATAATAAAGAAATGGTATAAGCCGGATACAAAATTGTGACTTGCAAATTGTAAATATGTTATATAATATGAAAATATAATATTAATATAATATACCTCATACTATTTTTCTTTTCCTGAGTGTGCATACATTTAAAAAAAAAAAAAGGTTCACTGTAAAGATATTTATCTACGTACAAATGTATCAATACTATATGTGATCCCTAATAAACTTAAAAACCGCTTCTTGTTAATAAACCCCTTATCCTGATGTCACTGACTTTTCTAAAATAGTAAGATTTATGCATTGGGACACATACATTATTAATATCGCTGCAGTCAATCAAGCGCGTGCCTTAGCTARATCTACTAGCTAATTGATTTAAGATGTGACACTACTACTAGTAAATCCATGCCAGATGCTTTTTAAACTAAAACAAATGAACATATCAATTGCTAAAAAAAAAAAAAAGGAAAAAATTTGTTCTGCGCTAAACTTGCTAAGCTAGTAGAAACTAGCTAGCGTGACCACATGTGCACCTTGCTACCAAGAGTGCCTGCTAACCTTTAACCATTATTAACACTTTTTAACCCCTGAAGGTTAAGTATTCTTTTAACACTAATGATGCAAATTAAGGCTATTCCCCTTTCCCTGTGATCTTGCCTCTAAGACCAAAGACCATCTGTGAAATACAAGCAGGCCCTTTCCTTTACATAGCGTAGCTATGTACTGGTTCTCTCTCAGGGGCTTATAATTAACCCCCACTGCGCCGGGTCTTCTCATCTCTGCTAGCTTTCATGCCTGTGTTTCCATCCTTCCAACCGGAACCTGAGGAGAAGCCTGGACGCCTGCAGGGGCATCTGGACAAGGTACTAGACATGCTTGAAAAGAAACCAGATGTGCGGTGTCATGCTGTACCAGGCTTTGCAGACCAATCTGGGGACCATCATGCCCATGGCAAACATGATTTTGAGAGGTACAAGGCGGTTCGTTTCAAAGCTTGAGCAGTTTAACAAATGACCAACCTCKCTATATGACCGCTGGATTTCCTTRCTACTAACTGTAAAAAAACAACAAATCAAACCCAGTGCTGCTAAAGTGCGATTTAATCTAAATTTAAAGCAAGGCAAGTATGTACCTACTTGGTAAGGTTTCTCAGAACAAATGAAGATGGAGATYTGGTGAGCAATAGTGTCTTCTCCGCTGTCTCAGAAGCATCTGCCTCATCCCAGGCCTCAACTTGGATTTTTATCCAGACACTCTATGACAGGGACCCATTACCATGATTAGATTAGCGACACATTACACCCCCCCCCACGGTTTCAATGCCATATTAGCGATATTGTAACGATCAGTTGATCCAATCAATTAAAWCATCTCTGAATAGTCTAAAATGAATGTTTTTCTTTGAGGAGGTGTTAATGGGCCTAACCAGTCCTGATTATGGGGAAGGATCCAGGGGGAAAAAAAACAACCCTTGAAACCTAGATGAGCCTGGATTATTGATAGGGCTATACAATAGTCTCCTTTGGCTTTCAAGATAAGGGAGGGGGCAGTGTCTTGTGCCTCATTAGGATACAGCAAAAGAATTAAACATGATAATAAATGTCAGGCCAAGGGAACGTTCTTCTCGAGACAAAGCCAGAGTCGAAACAAATGCTCCACACCATTGTGTACCATTAAGCTGTTGATATATTGAAGCTTGGATCATGGGAAGGTCACGGGGAGCTCTTTAAATCCCCCTCGACCCTCCACCCCTCGAACAGATCTCCACTTAGCCGACTAAATGCACCTTGGCTTTTGTCATTCAGCAATGAATAACGTTCAGAGCTATAGAAGTACAGCTAAAGCAGACACCAGGGAGGAGAAAGTGTTTAATGGGGGCAGTTCAGGGTCCAGCTTCGGGTGTTGAGCGCCTTTTTAGCCTGCATTGTTCCAAGTGTGAAGTGCTCTAACCTAGTCCTCGGACAAAAGGCCACCACGGAGTCACCGGCATCGTGCTCGGACATTGGATTTAGCATGGCTAATGGAAACCAAACACAAGCTTTTGTGAATGAATAAACCRTGTGACTAGAAGTTATAATCTTATCAAACTCATGAGCACAAGAAAAAAAATTAAGACTGAGATATGGAATCYGTGCATTGAGCGTAACTGCAGTGTTCTATCTACAGAATGACATTATGTTTTGACACTGCTGAAAAGCTTTGGCCCATCACTTCACATTTATTGCTAACGCACTACGTGTCACGTAGATGCAGCACATCATAAATACTCACACGGGCTCAGCAGGAGAATCATAATCTAATAGTGCTTTTAGAAAACACTAATGTATATTGCATTAAGCACACCATAAAGCATGCTGAGCTTAGATTGTACAAGTTACACTTGCCTGAAGAAGGTCCTATAGCTTTTACCAATTTAACAGTTCATAAGTCTGAGATGTACCTTTCTTAATCCAGATACACCTGCGAGCCTTTAATGGAATGTTAAGCCCTCGACCTTACTGCCTTATGAGTGATGAGCGAAATACTGAGGGTTTGTTAAGAAAACGTGGGAAAACTGCATGAATAGAGGAAGATTTGGTCTAAGGGTCCTTGTCGGATAGGTGAACACTTCATCCAGCTCATGATGGACTTGGTAACAAGCTGTTGATGGTAAAGTGGATCGTGTCAGGATAAGGAAACCCTTTAGAATTGTTTATATTACTTCCAGACTCAGTCATGCAAATTRGTAGGGCTAATTTTGTAAGACCTCTCCTTGTGCGWAAGTTTATCCCAAAAAATGTTGTGCACGAGGTCAGGACACAACCTGAATGGGATTGTCCATTATTGTCCGTCTCATTGTCTATACCACTTTATCCTGTGTACCTGGGTTGTCTGGAGCCTATCCCTGGA
>QMIH01000302.1:344401-356312 GCA_003987875.1 Clarias batrachus
GTTGTTCTCATCCCAGCCCAGCAACAAACAAGAAGATAGACAAGTAAACACAGACAAAGCAACCACAGCACTAATGAAGATGCTGATTAATTTCCTTTAATGGCAAGCTCTGGTACAAATCCTAGTCCACTAAGGGAACATTTTTTTGGAAGGAGTCTCCACTTGTACCTCTTATTCACGAACTGTTTGAATTTGCTCTTCTATAGTCTACACTACAAGTATAATGATTTATAATCCCGCTTGCTTGGTGTCACGACTCGGGTCAAATCAAGGGATTTGCACATCATCCTCCTTTTACAGTTGTGTGCAAACAGCTGTCTAGTGTGCGAGGGAACACATCCTGGCTCTCACACACCGCTGTAAGTTGTACCTATCTGGCAAACGCTGATGTCACTAGGAAAAGCCCAGACCCCTTAGCCTGTAATTAGAAACAGGTGTAAATGGGGGGCTTTATGACGAGCCCAGTGCCTACAAATACGGACCAGACCTGTTGCGGGAAATGACTGTTTACAAGATCGAGCTTGTCGAGAAGGCAAAGTGAAGAGCGACGCGTCCGTTATATAAAGTTCCCGAGAGAAAGAAAGAAAGAAAAACAAGAGCAGCTGGCRCTTTGTGTGCTTCGGCCATAAAAAATGTTTGCGGGCTTGGAGTTTTCCTTGTAGTCCAGACTGATGTGGTGAGTGGTCAGGTCTAGCGGGAGCGATACGCCGAGAATAAAAGAAAGGTGATGAACGGTTTCAGATGAATGAGCGGACACATGGACAAGCTAGCAGTCGAACGTTAGGTCACGCCGGGCCTTCGGGCCTTTTCTATGTAGAGGAATACAGTTCTTGCTAGAAGTGATCAAAGTGATTCCTTAGAACAATTTTAACGCGGTTCACGAAGAACGCAAGAGTATTGTAATGTATTGCAGAATGTCGGCTCAGGCCGTGTGACAGTTTGGGTGCACGCACTGACTTTGATCTTTGAGCTAAGTAAAAAAGATACAAGAATGCATAAAGGAGAAGAAACTACAGAAACCCAAGCCGCCGCCAATCTGCATGAGGGCTAACAAGACAAGTCAGAGAGAGCCCGTCTGTGCTGCAGCTTTCGTTGTCTCGATGATGTCACGCTCGCTGTCAACACTTCAGATGGAGGAAATGACTTGACAGGGCTCCGCTTGAGCTTTAGGCTTCCTCTAGGCTCTTACTACCGAGCTCAAAAAAAGTCTTCACATCTAGTTAATTGGGCTCGTTTGAAGAGGGTTACATGCCTCGTATAGAGCGTGCTCAACTCGTCTGAGGTTGTAATTTGGATGAGATGAATGTTACTATGCAAAGACATACAGTAAGTCAAGCGCAGATTTTATGCGAATTTAGATCAAACTATTATCAGAAGTTTACATTCGATGTGAGAAATCTGGCATGGTTTAAATACAGAAACTTTTAAAATGTATGGGATGGACAAAAAAAAAATTAATAGAAAAATAGAATCTAATACTAATACAGAAATAATGCTTTAAATGTAAGGTTTCTTTCACAGACATCGTTTAACACAGAAACTTTAACAAATTACAACAAACGTTTTTTTGTCTTGTGGTTTTGTATAATAAATCTTTTTTTTTATACTAATAATGCTATTATTTATTTGTTTTGTGATGTAAATGTTTACTTGTTTATAAAGTAGTAAATGTATATATATTTTTAAAGTTCTGTTATTTTATATTTTTCTTTATTTCTTTATTTATTAAGAAGTAAAATTATAAAACTTTTATAATTATAAATAATTTTTAACTTTATTTATTTTTTTTTGTTTGTTTATTAATTTATTATGTAATATAAATGTTTATTTGCTATATATAAAACCTTACTGAACATTATTTATCTATGTATGTATGTATTTATTTATTTAAATTATTTTTTAAAAATATTTTAACTAATTAATTTTTTTAAAAAGCAATCAGTGTATATATTCTTTCAAAAGTTATTTTATTTTTATTTATTTGTTTCTTTGTTTATTTAGAAAATTAACTCTCAAACTCTTGCACAATCAAATATTCATACTACAAACACCCTTAATGAACATGTTTGCATTTTTGTACATGCAATAATAAAATTCTTACCAAATTATTAAAAAAACTTTCATTGATGGTTTATACTAACTTGAATAACGGCACTTATCACATGCTAATGTTAAGTAACCCTAAAACAAAGCTTTTCCACCTAAAGCTACTCAGTCTGCATCCCTGCGAAAAGAGCGACAGATAAACGTTTCACAGCCGGCCGTTTCTGCAGTTTTAGATGATCTAGATGAAGATGTTAGTTTCTGCACACAGATAAGACAGGGGTAATGTTTATCCAGGTCGAGTGAGAGAGGATTGAGCACCCGCATGGGCAGGGACTCTCCAGTGGTTCGAGGACGGGTGAAATTCCCCAGTTTGGTCTAAATATCAGATTGTTTAGACTGGATGTGAATAACTCATTCCTTCGACCGTGTTAGACACCTGTTAGTCCCACCACGTCCCTGACACGCATAACTCCTGATAAACGTTTGTGTGAGGAATGAAATGTGCCGTTATAGGAAAAGAATCACATACAGATTCACACAAAGCGGAGATAATTCCATCACCCTGCTGTTGATTTTTGAAAAAAAATTTTTTTATCACAGCAACATTCTACTCTCTTATAGTTAGTAAGACTAAATATATGTGAAATAAACTTTTAAMTAATGTTCCTTAGAATATGATAAACCCAACATCTATAGCTGAAAATGGCTTGAACATTTCTTAATTTCTGAGCCACACTTCTTTTTTGTAAGAATTCTCATAAACGTACTCGACTGGCGATCGCTTTGTATTCTATCATACGCAGTTTTTTTTTTTTATCCTGGAAACTGGGCTTGGCTAAAGGCCATGCAATTATCATAATCTGAAAACGTAATATCCCCAGATAACAATTTGATGAAGAGCTATTTCCTTCTGTCCACGATATGGTTTCCTGGCTGGCCACTGTAGTAACCTTTTTATGGCTGCGGGCATTCGTTTCATTATCAACTCTACGGTACTTGAAGTTAATGGACGCTGACGTCCAACTATCTCCATAAATCAACTCGGAGCTCTTGATTATTAAACGCAAACTGTAAATTTGTGTAGTGACGGGTAGCCACGGTTTAGTGTCTTAAATCGCTTATCTATTTATTGATCTATTATTGTATTGTATAATAGATCAAATCTATTTATTTGATCTATTATACAATAACAGCAAGCAGAAAAAAAAATGAACAGAAAACTGTATGTAGATTAAATCTGGAATGAACAATCCAGAGGTTACAGCAATGCAGAATAGTGTGATTATGCTTATTATATGGATTTCCTTTTTATGCAAAGTCAAAATACCTGTGGTAAAGGTATGTCAAGTGCATAGTGTAACTTGCACAAAAAAAAAACAAGATGCACGGTTTACCACAACTGGAGAGACACATTAATAGTTACAGCAATAAAAAAAATGTCTTACTTGTGCTATATTGCACCCACATAATTAACACTGAGTAAACCATTCATCACAATCAAATTAAAGGTTTTGCACGATGGTTAATCAGCATCAGCATCATCTTCTCATAATCTATAATCTAACACACCACATCAGTAACCAAATCATTCAATGAACATTCGAGACAATATCCCATGGCATGCACGTCCAACTAAAGATCACATCCCGCTCCATAACCAACCATGCAGTTTCAAAAATCAGTGATGTCCAACTCTAGAAATCAAAACATTCCTTTTAAAATGTTCTCTCTTTTTTAATAATCGTACTCCTTCTTATCTCTGTGATAAGTCGCTCAGTCTGCCCACACCCTCAGATCCTGCACTTGTTTACTCTTCCTCCTAAACTCTGTAGCTCTAAGGCATCATGCTTTCTCCTTGATTCTGGTACTCTTTTATCCTTAGAGTTCATCAACTCTCCAAGTCTGTCGTATTTATTATTTATGCTGCTTTTTTATTTATTACTATATAATTACTTATATATCAGACATTTCATAATGAAATGATTTTATGTTAGATGTCAGTCCTGCACTACGTCCTGTTTAGCTACAGATTCTCTTAAAAGCTATAGGATATGGCCATTAGTCTATAAGTAGCCATGCGCATAAGCTATAAGTAGCACGTAATGCATTCTCCATAGCGTGCTGTAAGCAATGAGATCTTCTCCACTCTTATAATAATCATCTATTCTTAATATTGTTTTGAAAACGAGAAGAATATTGTTTCCAAGAATTGCTGTACTGCTGCATGAGCTTCCTTCTGCAGGGAACAGACTTCATCCAGAGGGGGGAAAAAAGCTGAAAGAAACGCTTGAAAGCTGGAACGTGGCAGTGTTTTGAAGTGTCTCTGTGGTGTTATTACAATAAGGCACTGATTAATTATTCCTGATTAAAGCCTAATCCCAATATTGAACTCGTGCTCTCTCTCTYTCTCTCTCTCTYTCTCTCTCTCTCTCCATATTTATACAGTACCAGGCAAAAGTTTGGACACACCTTCTAATCCTATGGTCCTGATTTTTATTTCTTTCTACACTGTAAAGCAACACTGACGGCGTCCAAAATATGCTTTAATCTCCTTTGAACAGTTGATATTGAGATGTGTCTGCTACTTATGCTCTGTAAATCCTTCACAACGGCTCTAATCTGAGGTGCTGTTTGGTAATTGGTGATTTGTGAGGCTGGTAACTCTAAATGATCTTCTCCTCTGCATTATCACGGGTCTTTGCAAATGCACTTGACACAATACTGTTCCTACAAGAACTGTTCCAGAACAGCTGACCTTCGTTTCTTATAATAACAACTGACTGTTGTAGTTGTTATTTAATTACCTAAAGCCATATGTGCCATATGTTTGTCAATATTTACTTATTAACTAGAAATGAGTCATTATAAATATATGTATATGACCAGGAATAAATTTCAGCATTTGTTTGATGAAATAATTGTACAGGTCCATATTGCGATTCAGATTTTTATGCGCTTAATTGTGCAGCACCCAGAAGACTTAGGGCCTGAGGCTGGGTACACACTGGACAGGGTGCCAATCCATTGCAGAATACACACACACGCGTGCAATCAAATCACACTACAGGCAATTTGGGAACACCATTTAGCCTAATATGCATGTCTTTGGACTGTGGGAGAAAACTGTATTACCCAGAGGAAAACCCGCCAAGCACGAGGAGAACATGCACATTCCGAGATCGGGAATCGAACCCAGAACCTGGATGCCCAAGGCAGCAGTGCTAACCACTACGCCACCATGCCGCCTATTCAGCAACTCAAAAATTAACAAACAAACAAACAAACAAACAAACGCATAAACTATTGACACATCATCATAAATTCCTGACTTCAGGTATATAACCTGTAATAAATTGCTTTTTTTTTTTTGCACAGGTACATATCGTGATTTAGATTTTTATGCAACTAATTGTGCAGCACTAACCTACATATTTATACATATATAACTTTTACACAACTCATGCACGCTATTATAAAACAAAATAAAAATTGACCTACTCATGAAAGTGACTAAACATCTGTTAATTTAGTTAAATAATTATTACTTATTAAAAACAATACTTACATAATTAAATAGAATAGACAAATGCAAGTCTAATTAATATGATAACAAAAATAATAATATTTATTAATAATTGACAAATTGTACAAACACACACACACACACACATACACACACACACACACACACTGAACCTACAAGTGTCCACATCCTTTACAACCTGGAATTTGTAATTAATTATATTTTAATGCAATTCCATAAAAGACTGAACTATATTATATTTTTTAAGATAAGTAAGTAATATTATAGACTAAATGAGTGCAGTTTATTTATTTACCATGATAATATTAACAACAACTGGCACATAAAGACTATCCGTATGTTATGGCATGCAAATCAGATTTAAAATCACATCCTCACCTTTTTAGCTTTCCTTATTCCATTCTAAATGTTTTTCAAAAGAAAGAAAGAAACAAACATGAACGACAAAACCCATAAACAGCACTGATCTCTCTCCCTCAGTCCGCAGCGCGCGCTGACAAACTTCACACTGTGCTGCTGCGCTGTGCGCGCACCCGACTCTAACCGTCAGCGCGCATGCGCAGTAGCGGTCGGGACCGTCCCACCACTGCAGGAGAGGGGGAGGGAGTGGGGGCAGGTAGAAAGTGAGCAACTTCAAACCACAACACACTTAAGCTGAGCATAAGCTAATGATGTAATGGTGTTTGTCAGTTAAAAAAAAAAAAAATGGAGTTACCACACACTGAGGCTGATGTGAGAGTTAGAAAAAAAATCACTGCATATGTTTCTTGTTTATTCATACCTATATAAATAAAATAAAAGTTTTTTTCTGTACAAATATGATATATTTGCGTCTCATACATTGGAGGACCAGAAACTTTCTGTCTGCATGTCTGTATGTCTGTCCGGCCAGAATTTGTCACAGCATCACACAAAACTGGCTGGACATATTGTAATGAAACTTCTCCAGTCCGTAGGTATTTGCCTGAAGTTAAACCTGTGACATGAATGAAATCAAAATGTTGAGTAGAAGTGAAGTTATGAGCAGTTTTGTGCCTGATTATAAACCACTTGTTTTTCACACCGCACAGCTCATGCGTCAAACTGTGGGATCTTAGATCGACCGCTGGACAGAATTGAATGAATCTTTTGCAGTAGTGCCTGAAGTTTAAATCTAAATGTTGAGTAAAAGCGATGTTATGAGCAGTTATGTAAAGTAAAGTAAAGCCGGATTTAACAATCTACTTCAAAATAAACTACTTGCCCAATGTAAACAAACACCTGCACCAATAGATAGTAATTAGAAAAGTTAAACTGAATATTTTTACTGGGATTACTTTATATGTTCACTGCTGAACATATATAAACAGCGCTGAAGTGGTATAAGTGAATTTTAACACGCTGGAGTCATTTWAAGACAAAACTTCATCTTTATCTGATCTACTTTTTTGATTTCTCATCTGTGATTCACTCTCTGTTTAACTAACAGGGAGTGTATTTGGCTGATAATGAAAGAAGTACAACTTCCGCATAAACAAGGTGCAAGATGCTCCACCTTAAAACATTTGATTTCTTCCTATTAATAAGTTAGCCAAAGAATTTCTGCCGTATAGAAAGACAGWCAGACATGTACGTGGGTGTCAACCTGAAATAATAATGTCACTGATTACATTAAAGCTGATAACCTTATCACCGACGGGTACTTACACTAGCGTTAGATAATATGGCTTATTGGGCATTAGTGGTTCAATGGTAGGTCTCTCGTCTGCCTGGGGTCAACTGCAGTGCTGGTCCCCGGCTCAGATAAAATGGGAGGGTTGCAGCCAGGAAGTGTATCCGGTGTAAAACTTGTGCCAAGTTGTCTACGGCTCGGATGTCCCACTACGGCGAGCCCTCGACTTGACCAGCCAAAAGACTAACAACAACTTAATATGGCTTGTTCAGACATCACGACAGGTACGGTGAGCTTCTTCATATGGTCATAGGGTACTGTATATTTTTCAATTTATGTGATTCACTTTTTGGACCGAAGATAAGATTGTGAGATGATGATCTAATAATAAGATTGGGCAGTGGTGGTGGTGGCTCAAGTGTGTTAAGACTCTGAGTTACTGATTGGAAGGTCGGTGATTCGTGCCCCAGCTTGGCCAGGTTGCAGCTTTTGGTGCTCTTGAGCAAGGCACTGAACCCTGTCTGCTCCAGAGGTGCGTCAAATACAGAATTTGACTGTGCAATAATGGGTATGTGACGAATAAAGGCTTAACTTGATAAAGAAAGTAAATGTGTGGCAGCCTGAGAAAACATTTTCTAATACGTTACGGTAGCAATGAAGACGTGCTGTGCTACTGTACATCAGRCTTCAGTTCCAGTACGTCACATGTCACTGATCACTTTCAACCCCACGTCTAATCACCCAAAGTAAAAATGTAGTACAGTAAGTGTATACATAATCACTGATTCATTCAGACAGTTCTGTTTTGTTCAATCACGTTATTTTTATTCAGTCATTTAAAATATTCAAGTTTTACACATGGTGTGTGAGTGATTTTGTCTATAAGCATCACATACTGTACATTTTTACAGTCACTATTACAAAATGAATTGACCTGATTTATGCAAGATTTTAAGTTTAGCACTATGGCAAGTCTATGTCCAAAAACATGATTAAATCATCATGGAAATCAGAAAATGTAGGATTATACTTCCATGGCTTTATATGGGATGTTTTACTATTTTCAAGGTGCTCCTCTGTGATTAGAAATCCTGCTTTTAGATCCTCCTTTTAGAAAATTACAGGTCAGATATTTAACTTTTTTTCTCACCAGACTTACCACTCACTCACTCAGTCACTCATCATCTATACCGCTTAATCCTGTATTCAGGGTCACGAGGGGGCCTGGAGCCTATCCCAGAAGTCTTAGGGCACAAGGCGGGGTACACCCTAGACAGGGTGTCAATCCATCGCAGGGCACACACAGATACACACACCAACACTACGGCCAATTTGGGAACGCCAAATAACCTAACCTGCATGTCTTTGGACTGTGAGAGGAAACCCGACAAGCACGGGGAGAACATGCAAACTCCATGCACACAAAGACAGATAGATAATAGTGTACATATCAGTGACTCTGCACTTTATCACTCTTTAACCTGTATATAGCATTGCAGCTGGAGGGGCCTGGAGCCTGTCCCAGGGCACGAGGAAGGGTTCACACTAGAGAGGGTGCCAATCCACCGTAAGTGACAGTCTCAGAGCACTGTGGCCTTGCTCCTCTAGGGTACGGGTTCGATTCCCACCTTGAGTCTGTGTGCATGGAGTTTGCATGTTCTCCCCATGCTTGGTGGATTCTCCGGTTTCCTCCCACAGTCCAAAGACATTCCGGCTTGGCTAATTGGTCTTTCCAAATTGGCCATAGTGTGTGAATGAGTGTGTGAATGTTGACCAGAGGTCCTACCACGTTAGTAAAAATTGGGAATATATACAATAGTTACCACTGTCCTCCATGATCACTAGTTGACTAGATCACTAGACTACAGAGGTTTGAATTTTGAATCCAAATTTATCGTGATTATTTGCGCTACAACACATAATACACATTTAAACACTTTTCATTGTGCTTTAAATGGTTGCTCTTTGTTTTGCCCCAGATTACTTGGAYGCCATGTTGGGAATGGAGGGTGATCATATGACAACCTGATGCAAACATCTGTACAACTGAGTACAAAGGCACTCCTCCATGTCATGATTGAAATCTTGGATTGTCGGTCTCCATCTCAATTTTTCTCAATTTCATTCTTAAACTTGGGATGAGAACCATTTCAAAAAGAGATGGAACGCCATCCCTGCCTCTTTCCTCCCCCTCTTTCCTCCCACTGTAAAGATAGATCAGCATGCCAACCCTCAAACAGAGACGGGGTCAGCTCGTTTCCCCCACCTGTTTCTCATTCTCGGTCTTGTCACTTTGACAGGCGTGCACGAACATCAAGTTTATGATGTAGTTAGATGTAACGGTCGCTAAACACATCTTATTATGTCCAGAGACTTAGACGTTAAACCTGTTTATGAACACTGTAAACCAAACAGCCTTTTCTCCCCCCAAAATGTGTTTTACACATCAACTCTATAACATCCATGTCGAATTGTCTTGTCTCTATTTTGTGATCTAGTAGTGCTGATCTCCATAACACATCTGTAAGCAGAAACCTTTCACCCTGATACTACTGACCCTTAAACAGAACCCCAGGGACTCCCAGAAAATCCCAGACTTCCTCCAGGTCACCGTGTAAATTTTAGCTCGGATGGAGTGAGCTTGACGCCACGTACTATATGTCTGGGATTCCCCTGGGAGACCTGACATCCTGTAAATCTTTAGGTCTACATTCAGAAACCCTTAAACAGCAGGTGAAGAAATCCACACGTGGTACCAGGCAGCCACGGCGCTACCAGGGAGCACAATGGCGAGGAAAACGGCGACAGAAGTGCCAGACCACCTTGTTAGATGAAAAACGCAAGGCTGCAGTGACAAGCAGTAAACAGTGTTTGATAAAACTTCCTGTGAGTGATGTATGGACTTTTAGATAGCCAGATAAATCGAGTACATTTTTACTTGACACTATAAACTCATCCACGTATACTATCGCACTGTTCATATGAGAGGCATATATTTCTCATGTTAAAGTAGCAGTGCAGAGATTTATATTAAAGGGTACATATTGTGAAAAAAATAAATGTTTCAGCCATGTTTAGACACTCAGATAGGTGGTTTCAACACATCGTACTACCCAGCTACTGCATGCCTAGCCAGTCCCTAGCCCGCTTAGAAAAATGGAATCCCTTGATTGGGATAATAATATGCATTTAWACAAGGAACTTCAATTTCCTCCCATTGTGACATCATATGAGAATAAGAGAGTTTGATGTATAAAAAAAAAATCCTTTATGTGAGGTGTATTCAGTTGGAGTATTATCAGATACACTTTAGGGACCTGTGTTAACTTTTAACAAAAAAATAGTAAAATATGGGACCTTTAATCTCCTATAAAGGGTTCTAATACATTATTATGTATGAAATTTAAATGAATTAACAGAATAGAATGAATGAAAAATGATAAGCTGTTGTTGTTGTTTTTTGTCTTATTAAATGCACAAGAGAGAATTAAGAGATGCAATGGTCTATAGCTGGGATAATGCTCCAGGCATCCCAGACATTGTTTGAGTTAGTTCCAGCTCACTAATTTAATTGGAAGAATACCAAGAGCACTTATATTTTCTCTGCCCACATTGGGCTGTCTCACTGTCTGTATCACCATCATCAGCTGTTGTTTATGAGCAAAGTCTGTGTGCCGAAACCCAGTATAACGTCACTCTTGGTCATGTGACAGTGCTAAAATCTGCAACATTAACTGGATAAAAATGACAATAGATCCGTTATGAATAAACTTTAATTGTTARCATTGAAAAACTGTCGTGGTGTAAAAGGAATACAATTCAGTGCATATTGTATTACATCACCCTRTTGTTGATTATTTTCCCACAACAGCATGCCCTCATTAGGTTTTATTCCATACAGGTTGTACTGCATTTCTATTGACTCTGTACTTTGCACAATGACATTAACGTTAATTCTAATCTAATCAAGTTAAAATTGTATATAATTTCAGATGCATTATTTCATGAAGATTGATATTWTCTGCTGTAATGAAGTTTGATATTTAACCACATTTCCAAATCCATGGTGAGTTTCTGGGAACCCACGCTAACACATGGACACATTTAGTCCCTCTCTCATACACAGAGTCTAATTGAAGATTGACGACACCTTCAGGGTAGGAAGTGGGCCGAATTTCCTGGCCTGAAACGAGCACCATTTGGTACTCTGCTTCCCGCTTTGAGGAGCCTCTTGTTAAGCTCACAACAGCTTTTAACAGACCTTCATCAAGCAGCTCATTGATGTCCAGACCATGTTTGCTCCATTGGCAGAGACTTCTAACCGGAGGGCCACGGCATAGCTATTGAGCGTCTCTGTCTGGGATGGGGTCACGCCCATCTACTCGCCATTAAAAAACAGTTGAACATCTTTCTGTTTAAAAAAAAAATAAAAAATTTATACAATCAGCTATAAACTTAATGCTTAAGGAAAGGAAAATATTTACAGATACATAGGTAATAGAGTAGAGCTATTAAATTAATCAATATTAGGTATAAATGAACACTTTTAGCTAATTCTGGTTTAAGGCAAATGCTATCTAATTGTTGCATTGTATTGCATTTTATTGGCAAAGTTCAGTTTTGCATGCAGTTTGCATGCTTCTCAAGCTTAAATGGTTTACTCCAGGATC